>QLOI01010094.1:0-31961 GCA_003313605.1 Tuber umbilicatum
CACCCTGTCGCCCCCACCCCAGCTCCCTCGCTACCACAACCACCTCAGTCCTCAGGGACTCTTCCTGAGCCACACGCCGCCCCCCCTCCTCCGGCACCAGCCGCACATGTTCCCTCCTCTGGTCCTCCCACCTGGGCCACCGTCGCAAGGAAAGACAGGAAGAGAAAACCTTCCCACACTCCTAAGCCTACTGCAACCGAGGCGAAACACATTGATCCTTCCAAGGTTCCACAGCCCAAGAAGTCTATCACCTTGAGAGAGAGACGCCTTGTCATCAAACGCGATGGCTCCTCCCTCACCTCTACTGCCATCCAGCTTAGAGACAGCATCAACACAGCTCTCTCAGCCACCTCTGTTCAGACAGTGTCCCTTGAAGGCGGCAATGTCACTCGCACTACCATGGATAATGTGAAGGCCTCCGCGCTTAACAGCAGGATCTCTTCCTTCCTCCACCTGATCCCTAGAACTACCACTGTCCATCTGGACACCCCAGTCACGTACCTGTAGGTGCATGGCATACCTACACAATACCCCCTGGCCACCATCGCCACTGAGCTCACCACATATAATACTGGGCCAGCCCTCATACAGCAACCGTGATCGCTCACCTCTGATGACTCCCCTGCCCGCAAAGCGGCATCAACGATCATCATTTCAATCACCGGCTCAAACGCACCAGGCTTTGTCAACAAGAGACTCTCTGCCGTCTCCTCCACCTTTAGGTCTGAACATCGCCTTCGTTTCAGCTCCTTCACCCAATGCTCAAACTGCCCTCGGTTTGGCCACCACCGTACCAAGTGCTCCAACCCAGCCTCTTACCGCTGGCGCACCATCAGACACTCCACTGGGGATCACTCCTGCGCCACAGCCACATGTTGTGTTCACGGTCGCTCCTTTTTTTCTTTTTTTTTTCTTCTACCATCATATATTTATTGATTCTGGCTCAAAAACGTATATGCAGCTTGCGCTATGGCATACAAAAAGCCTTAATTCCAACGCAATTACAAAGGAATCAACAAAATTCAAAACCTCAACACTACTCGATCACCTTAGTAGAAACATATCTGCAAGCATCGCGAATGATGACTAACAAAACCAAGTGGTGAAAATCCCCGTCACAAACCAGCAGGGGCAGCCAGGTTAGCTACAAAATGACTGAATGTCAGAAGAGAAAATCCAACCCAAGGGAGGACTCAAATTCCGGACTAGCAATGAAAGAACAACATGGGGCAATAACCCTGCCCTGATGTCAAGCCTAGAATAGCGCAGTAAGATGCCAACTGAAAAGTAAAGAAATAAACAAAACCAGCAAAACCGCCAGCTGAGTTAAGTGCCAACCATGCTGACCTCCTCCTCCACCTCCTCAGGGTCCAAACCAGGACGCGGGGGGCGGGAAAGGTAGATGGGAGAGGGGGTGTCGCGGGGTCCTTCTCAATTGACACACCTGACTGTAAGATGACTGCAAGGGCGACCGCGAACACGACAGGTGGCTGTGGGGCAGGAGTGATCCCCAGTGGAATGTCTGATGGTACACCAGCGACCGGTTGCTGGGTTGGAGTACTCAGTGCTGTGGTGGCCAAACCGGTGGCAGTTTAAGCACTGGGTAAATGAGTTAAAACGAAGACGACGTTCAGACCTGCAGGTGGAGGAGAAGGCAGAGAGTCTCTTTTGACGAAGTTTGGTGCCTTGGAGCGGTTGATTGAAATGACGATGGTCGAGGCCGCTTTACCCGCACGGGAGTCATCACAGGTGAGCCATCTGGGTTGCTGTGTGAGGTCTAGCCCAGTATTAAATGTGGTGAGCTTAGTGGCGATTGTGGCCAGGCGGTATTGTGTAGGTATGCCATGGACCAAGAGGTGCGTGGCTGCGTTGTCCAGATGGATGGTAGTGGTTCCAGGAATCAGGTGGAGGAAGGAAGAGATCCTGGTGTTGAGCGCGGAGCCCTTCACATTATCCATAATAGTGAGAGTGACATTGCTGCCTTCAAGCGACACCGTCTGAACGTAGGTGGCTGATAGAGCTGTGTTGATGCTGTCTCTGAGCTAGATGGCAGTAGAGGTAAGGGAGGAGCCGTCGCGTTTGATGACCAGGCGTCTCTCTCTCATGGTGATAGACTTCTTAGGCTGTGGAGCCTTGGAAGGGTCAGGGGGTTTCGCCTCTGTTGCACCAGGCTTAGAAGTGTGGGAAGGTTTTCTCTTCCCGCCTTTCCTCGCGACAGTGGCCCACGTGGGTGGGCCAGAGGAGGGAACATGTGCAGCTGGTGCAAGAGGAGTGGGGACGGTGGGTGGCTTAGGGGGAGTCCCTGAAGCCAGAGGTGGTTGTGGTAGCGAGGGAGCCGTGGTGAGGGCGACAGGCGGTTGGGGTCTGTGATGTGAAGGACCTCTATTTCCTCGCGAAGAGACATGAGCTCCTGGGTGACAGAGTCCAGGGCCCTCCTGTATTGTGCGGTCCCCCTTGCAGTCATCTTACTGTCAGGCGTGTCAATTGTGGAGGACCCCACAACGCCCACTCTTCCATCTGCCTTTCCCGCCCCCAGCGTCCTGGTTTGGATCCTGAGGAGGTGGAGGAGGAGGTCAGCATGGTCGGCACTTAACTCAACTAGCGGTTTTGCTGGTTTTGTTTATTTCATTACTTTTCAGCTTGCATCTTACTGCGCTATTCTAGGCTTGACATCAGGGCATGTTTAATGCCCCGAGATGTTCTTTCATTTCTAGTTAGGGGTTGAGTTCGTCCCTGGAGTTGGATTTATTCTCTTAACATTCGGTCCTTTTGTGTCGAACCTGGCTGCCCCTGCTGGTTTGTAACATGGAGTTTTACCACTAGTTTTTGTTATTCATCGTTTGCGATGCTTGCGGATATGTTTTCGTCAAGGCGATGGAGGGATTTCTGGTTTCGAATGTTTGTTGTTTCTTTTGTAATTGCGTTGGGATTAAGGCCTATTGTATGCCATATTGCGAGCTCCATGTATGTTTTTGAGCCAGAATCTATAAACATATGATGGAAAAAAAAAAAAAAGTAAAAAAAATTACAATCAGTAAGCTGCAGCTTTACTAAAATAAGTGCAGGAGAGGATAGTTGATCCTCTTGGGAGAGGATGTCTCGCATATGCTTAAGGCGAATTATATTGCCTGCCCCTCTCCATCATTCCTTACTCACCACCAGCGCAGGCATGCCCATCTTGTCTGGACCGTGAGCTAACATTCTAGCGAATGTCAGCCGGCTCTGCTAGTTCATTATCAGACGTGAAGTGTTCAAGCACTATCCTAATATATACATTCCACTGCAGGAGAAAACTATTCACATAGGTGTCCTGCTAGTAGCAAACTAGCAGGTTTCTGATAAGGTAGTCTAATATCGTACTCACTGTCTAATACGTATTCGTCTATGCTAGTCTTGTAGACGACCACACCATCGTACCAGTACGCTCTACAAGTCTATCATCTTCTACTGTCTTCGTGACGATAGCTTGGTCTACGGACTCCAGTGATGAGCTACTTAAGCTATTGGCTTATACAGGCACTACCCACAGCCACTGACGATAGGTACCTCAGTCATGATAAGACTACTTTGATCTAGAGCTGGCTAACAACCTCCAGACATCTTAGAGTCTTACGGGGATATACTGGAGTCGAAGGTCAACGGCTTAACGGGAGGCCTCTCAGGCTTCCGGTATATCTTACACACCTACTACCTTAGGCTTATAAGGATCAGTGCTGTATGTACTCATGAATAACTTCTTGTATAAACATTTGATCGCCCCATGGCCCCACATATATCCTGGGAAGAGCTTCGGGTCAGAAGGAAGGCGACACCGCATACCTTATTCCGTCGCTCCATTCAATCACAGGCTTTTACTAGTAAACCAGCAGCTACAATTTAGTTGGCCCACGACGTACTTTCTGTACATCAGTGCCTGAGTGGGGTGTTGGACATGGATTTTGCAATGTTTCCCCAAGGCGAGATTTACCCTGGTCCGTTGGTCAATAAAAGATTATCTAATTGAGTCCATATTCGTACCTGCTGTATAATCTCGCGGAACAAATATTCCTATGACTTTTCCTAAAACTTTGCACAACCTTTCACGCTCAAGGTAGTGTAACTCCTATTCAAAAGTAGGGTAACCACTTGGCACAGGTAGGGTAACTCGCCGGAACCCGCTGAGACCATCCGAACTCGCAGCGTAGACTTTCCCTACCTACCCGATATACCTTTCTAGTTTGCGGTCTGAGCATTCCCATTTGCTTAGTCCACCTGGGACCCCACTGGTTGAGTTACTAGAGTAGCCCAATCCTAACCCTGCCTGGCTCTGGCATGGGATAAGACTATGTCTACTGTAAGATCCAACAGGGTCGTTACATCACCTCTCTCTTCTCCAGGGCCGCACTCGGCCTCTAGCATTTTCGCTTATTTCCAGTTCCCCTGTTGACTACCTTATGATGCCTGGGTTTTGACGCGCATTGTTTATGGAAATCTACGATGGCTTGTGTCACTGGTTTCTCTAACATCTCATCCAGCTCCCAGGAGTTATCCACTGGACCATAGCCCTTCCAAGCCACCAAGTATTGGACAAATCCCTTGCGCAGTTTCTGACAAGCTCCCCCATATCAACTGTTATCAAGGATTGTTGCGATAACCTGACTAGGCTCATTATCAGTTGTATTAGTTATAGGTACCTCCAATGTACGTGTGCCAGTTGAGTCCTCTCTTTATGGTTCTACGAGGCCGATGCTGAAGACTGGATGTATACCCTAACGTTGGCGGAGTCGAATATCATAGGCTCTAGAACCAACCTTCCATTAAACCATAAGTGGTCCAACCATATGATAATTAAGTTTTTCCATCCGTCGCTCAGTACCAAGATTTTCTCGATTCTACATTACTCGGGCAGACGTCTTGGCCTGACCAGCATTAACATCCTCCTACATGGTATACTACGTTGCAAGCAATCTTTTCTGTTCATGCCACTTCCGTTGCCTCTCCGGGGCCTTATTTAAAGTATCTCAAATTTACATCCATGTCGCGTCCTAATGCTTAACTAATAGCTTACTGCTTGGGTGTATACCTGGACTTTCTGATATGGACCGGGACCAATTTGTTTCTGGATTAAACCCACAATTGATCTCGATGGGTGACACCTTAGTCGATTCAGACGTTGTAGTGTTATAAGCATATTCCGCAAATGGAATTAGCCCTGCCCAGTCGTCATGCTGATAGGAACAAGAACTCCGAAAGTATTGTTCAATAGTCTGGTTCACCCAGTCAATTTGCCCATCAGTATCAGGGTGGAAAGCAGTGTAAACAGTCAGCTTAACTCTTAGCAACTTCATTAAGCTAGTCCACAACAAAGAGGTGAATCGGCTATCACGATTTGATATGATACACTCTGGTAGCCCATGGAAACGCCACACCGCCTTCCGGAACATTATCACTAAGTCACTTATCGGTACTTCCGTTGTTGAAGGAATAAAATGAGCCATCTTCAAGAACCTGTCTACTATGACCCAGATTTTCGTATACCCTTTTGACTCTGGTAAGGCCACTATAAAGTCCATGGAAATTGCCTTCCATGGTCCCAGCGGTACCTCTATAGGTTTAAGTAGTTCTAACTTCTTGTGTCATGCAATGTTACATTGCTCGCCTACATCACACGTGCCAACATATTATGTGATATAATCATCCATCTTTGGCCAGTAGAAGTTTACTCTAACCCATTCCGTAGTCTTGGATGTACGAAATTGTAATGCTGAGCGTGAAACGTGTTCAGCCTCCATGATCGCCGCCTTTTAAAACCTCATCTCCTGGTATGTACCAACGGCTCTTGTAAAGGAGTAGTTCCTTCTCTACGATCAGGTTAGAATCTACCTCCTTGGTCTCTATCATAACCGAATCTAGGATCTTCAAGTATCGCTTGTCCTTTGCTGTAGCTTGCTTGAGTCGCTCCTGGAATGTTGATTGTAACCGGAATCCTTGGCATGCTTGTAACACATGTGGTCACCAGACGTCTTGCTCCTGTTGAACAACCCATTGCCTAGGACGTCAAAAACTGTGCATAGAATTGGGTTGAGAATTACCCCCCCCTTTCAAGGCGGCAGTCCCTACGCCTACATAGTGCATCAGCCTGTTCATTCAGCCTTCCTTTGCGGTATACCACCCGGAAGTTGAATGGTTGTAAGTATTCAGCCCAGCCATGTTTACTATGGTTTACCATCTTCGTACTGTTAAAATATTCCAAGTTTTAATCATCAGTGTAAATGGTAATCTGATCTGCTACTGACCATAGTGAATGATCCCATTCCTTGAATGCGGTCACAATCGCAGTGATTTCCTTATTATGGACATCATAATTTATCTACACTGGGAAGAGCTTTCTATGAAAGGCTACCGGATGCCATTCATCGTTCTCACACAGATGGGATAATGTGGCCCCTAATGCTAAATCACAAGCATTAGTTTCCAACTTTGTTTATCATTCAGGGTTAAAGTGTACTAATATAGGCCCCATTGTAAATTTATCATTCCAAAAATCAAAGGCCACTGCACATGCTGGTGTCCGCTGGAATTTTATATCTTTCATTGTTACATCAGTGAGACGTTTTGTGATCTTGCTGAATCCTTCCATAAACCTTCGCTAGAAGCAGGCGAATTCCATAAAGCTCTGGACATCAAGGACACTATTCGGTAGTAGCCATTTCTTCAGATCAGCTTCCTTTGCCTCGGTCATGGATATTCCGCGATCTGATATCCCATATCCGTGGAATTCAACCTCTCTTTGATGGAAGGTTGATTAATTAATGCTAACGCATAGGGGAGCTTCCCTCAGCCGTTGCATTCCTCTACAGACTAAGGAGACAAGCTCCTGCATTGTCTCAAAGTAGATCAATATATTATACATGTAAGCGATGACCCCTTCATCTAGTAAATCACAGAACACCTCCTTGATCATGCCTTGGAAAGTTGGTGGGGCGTTGCATAGCCCAAAAGGCATCATGGTATATTCATATAAACCATACCGGCATCGGAATGCAGTCTTCCATTCCTCTCCTTCTACCATTCGGAGAAGGTAGGACCCATGTTCGGGGTCCCACTTAGTGAAAAGTTTTGCTTTCCCGTGTCTGTCTTGGAGCTCATTCATTAACGTTAGAGGGTATATATTCTTTACCGTTATTTTGTTTAGCCCACGATAGTCTATACATAACTGTAATATATCATCTGACTTTGGTACAAGCAGGATAGGCGCAGTAGCGGGAGAACTCGACCTCCCTATCTTCCCCTTAGGTAGCGTCTCATCGAGATACTTGCGTAATACCTCTAGCTCCTTTTTCAATAAAGCAGGAATCGGACAGAATGGCGGATTTGTATTCGGAAGTAGGTCAGTCGTCTGGTCATACTTCGAATGCTCTGGTAAGGATTCAATCCGCTGTTAGCTGAACATATTATCAAAGTCCTTGTATTCCGGTAGGAGGTTTAATCTAATATCTCCAGCATCTTCATCCGTGAGCTGTGCCATTCCCATAAGTGAAATTGAGTCCGCATCCTCAGCTACGATTTCCTCTTCGGTTATACATTGTAGATGTCTCTTAGGACCTAAACAATATGCCTAGCAATATTCTGATCTGAATGTCAGAATACCTTGTTTCCAGTCAATATCTGGATTATGATCCTTTAACTATGACATCGGTAAGAATCCATCGAACTTTGAGTGGCACAAGTTGGTGAGTACAAATCGCATCTTATTCACGTGATTTCCAATACTCCTTCTCACCTTCTTGGTGTAGTAGGTACCCTACCCAGGTCAGCGATTACCACTTGCATCTGATATTAAATAAGATACCGTTCACCTCACATAGGGTATCTGTTAGGCATATGCAACTCCAACACCCCCCTTTGGCCCCGACGTAGGGCTTGGACGTTGCCTGCAGTACGATATGAAGTTGCTAGTTACCAGCAAAAATCGCAGAATTGGCAGCTTCCCCATAACACCGGATACGTCGTCGCTGTCCGTCCGACCAGAAGCTGTTCGTAGCATATATGAGAGGGGTAGTATGCACTGCTCATGCAACTGGAATGCAGTATATGATACAAATGATATCAGCGTGAGCAGAAAAGCCTATCGAATCAGAAAACATTAACGCTTCACGTTGACCATCTACAATTAAGTCCTAGGTCTGCAAAACAGACGGGGGTTAAGGAGACGTAGCTGCAACTCCATTCTGGCTAGGTAAATCAAAGGAGCGATGGAGCACTTAGCCTACCGACTCTACGTAAAGATAATGCTGTCACACCTTTGTGCTGTCACCGTTGTCTGAAATTGAGACTGATGACCACACTGAAAGAGGAACAACTGGTATGTTCAAATTTGTGCCGCATACTCAAAATAAAGTTCATATGGCAAGGGCTTCATTTACTTCGGACTGGCAGAGTCTCGCACACCCTCAGGACGACGAAGTAAAATATCCCAAATGACCAGAAGGGTGAAATTATTCACGGTCTACAAGTGTTCTCACTTAAGATTGTTAAGACGAAAGACTACTAGTTGTTGCGGAGGTACTTAGTTAGTATAGGTATTAGATGTACCGGCCGCGAGACTCACGTTAGATATAAAAATAACCGCTCCTCCCCCGCTATTTAGAATAGACAGCAACGGAGAAGAGATCTTATCAATATAACAAGTTATTACCTACACTTCATACTCTTAGTAGTTTTAGCGAAACGAGTATTAGCGATAAACCACGACGCCTTCCTGACACTACTCCGTTATCAAATACTTAAACGGCTTAACCTTACTCTACTGAGCTCCGAGTTGGTTACCCGTAACAGTATCTGGGTTTCCTTAACCCAGCAGGTACTAAGAACTGGTCCGATAGCACTGCTATCTAATAGTAGTGTAGCTTCCGCGGTACTCCTTCTTGCCCCTTGATTCCATTGAAGTTGTACCTTAAATCGGATAGACTTAGTATGTTTTGGAGGGTCTTGCACACGCAATCGCCTAATAGGTCTCAAATTCTTACCCATTTTGATGGTAGTAACTCTTCCCTTTCGACACAGGGGCGGCCACAACGGGTCGCGAAAGGTTCCATAATTTAAAGGGCTAGAAATGTTTACTATTACTCCTGCATGATTTCGGGTATTAATCCCTCCTCAGGTAAACTGGGAATTACTTTGATTTCTTAATCAAGTCCTGCTTGACTTAGAAAACTTTAGGAACTAAAGACAATACATAACCAGGGAACTCTCCTAGCAACACGAACCCTTTAGTAAAACCAAAATAACCTTGATTCGAAAAGGAAAACCCAGGACAAAAGAAATAAAGCAACACGACCCAGAACATCTAACATGAGCAAGATTCCTCCCTAGATTCAAGCTATTGAGGTTAACTTGGTATTCTCTTGGTTGCGAGTACCTACTTACCTCGCTTTGTTCTGAGTAATCCAATGATCAGCCCCTTCCATTATCTAGAGGCACATTACGGTCTTGTAATTTCCTCTGACCTTGAGAACAGACTTACCTTAGTCTGATTCCGCCTTATCAACCTCGATAATCTGTGGGGAGGCTTGACGTACTTCAAACAGTTTCTTATCGCCCGCTGTAAAAGGAGCACCTTCGATGAGTTTAACTTTGCTAGCCTGAACATCCTGAAGGCCAGTCTCGTTAGCTGATCGCTTATTCTTTCCCTTTGCTGCATGAAGAACAGGGGAAGATGAGGTACATTTCCACCAAAAGTGGCCGGGTAGCCCGCATTTACAGCATTGTACAGACTTGCGTCGTTTCTCAGTCAGGTAATCCGGAATGCTCTTATGTTCGATGGCATACGCAAATTCTCCAACCTTAGCGGTCTTATTTGTCACGGAACATCGCGACTTGGACTTTCCAGAACCCTTCTCCTTATCCTGCGGCTGCTTTGAGAAAGAGCCCTTATCACTGTCCTTGTCGTAACTCGAACCACTCTGGTCATTAGCAACTGTTTTACGAAAGTTAGGATTGTCTTGAAAGGTATGGCCCATTTTGCGAAGTAGATAGATCAATGCACCGGCTTGGGTAGGATCTGCTTGTTTTAACGCCCACGCGTTTTGCAACTTAGAAGTAATCCCTATCAGAACTGTACCTATTATTGGTTTTGAATTGGTGTATTCGAGGCTGCCCTCAAGATCAACCACTTTATTAAGGTACTTGTCAACCTTCCCAGGCTTCGCAGACAAAAACATCTATTCAACAAGATTGCGATCATAAACATCATGCGCGCCAAGATTGGTTTCGAGTCGAGCGTGGAATCCTGCCCTGGTGCGTAACTCATTATGCTGGTTAAATATTATCCCCATCTGCAGGGCTTCATCCTCAGTAATGTAATGATGAATACCCAAGTACCAGTTCTTGGCCGCATTTTCCAAGAGTGAGACGACCAAGCCAATATTATCCATGTTATCCAAATTGGACTTCTTGAAATAAGTGGATTGGACCTCAATGTATGTGAGAAAGAGTTTGGTATCGGTAGTGTCTGCTTTGAAAGAGGTCACGTTACACAAATTTTCTGGCTTCTTGGGCTATGTCAAACCAGAGGGCACACTGGTATTACAAGAGGATCACCCACTCGTTCATCCAAGGAAAGCAGTCAACCTAGCCAACCGACGTTCATAACTCCAATTCTTGGCTGGATTACTGTTGGTCTTTCGTCTTCCTAGGAATTGGGTAGGATCAGGTAGGCAGTCGGCATCATCATCTGAGCAATCAGAAGAACTAGAATCGCTCGGATTACCCCCTGCGCCAACATTTCCAACCGGTGGGGGAGCGTCCCCGCGACCATTGCCAACAGTATTTCTACAGTGGGTCTCTTCTAGGCGATTATAGCCATCAAAGAATTCCTCATCAGCCCCCTGATCTCCAGCTTGGAAGTTACCCCATAGAGGTTATTCAGGGTTCACGGGTCGTGGAACATGTATTGGGGTAATTGGCCTATTGTTTGCCGTTCTCATAAACAAACCCAACTGATATTCCACTACGGCCTCCCAAGAGTCAGGCTCCCTCGTTGGTCTAACATGTCTTCTTCGCCTACAAAACCGACACTTGGGTGGTCTTGGTTGAGGTGGTAGGGCCAGGGGCTGAGCTGCAGGAGTCTCCAAAGAATGATCTCGGCATACCACAGGATCGTCACGATGCCTGGTAAAAGGAAAGTGATGGTGATACCGAACCCGGCACTCCTGTGAGAGCTGGTCTATGAGACATGGATGTTCACATGGCCCCGTCGTTGGTGTTGCTGGCCGAAAACCGGCAAAGCCATACAAGATGTGTGGTCGCTCTGGAGTGAAAGCCGGATATATCTCTACCGAACGGGGTGAAGGGAAAAGAGTCCGGCCGGTTGAGCCGAATCGGGCCACTGTGATTGGCTTGCCTGGTGCCGCAGGAGCTGGTGGTGGTGGTGCTTATGTGGGCTTTGGTGTGATTTGTGATAGTGCATCATCACTTCCTCGAATTGGAGGAGGAACACCTTTGACAGTAGGGTTGGTCTTTAGAGCACGTCGCTTAGGTGTATTACCACCTGTTGCGGGTAAAGTCTTTCGCTGTTTCCCAACTCCGGAGGGCCTGGAACCCATAGCCTGGCTGGGAGTCCTAGTAGAGCATTTTCTACTCAGATTCAACAACAAAGCTACCGCCACGTGCCCAACAAAGGGGTGAAGTGAGGGCTCAGCCGAGAGTGCCCTTTGACTCTGGCCTGAAGCCAAAACAACCACTGCCTCCATCAACATCGCTTGATATTCCCGGTCCTAGAGAATTTGCGACAAAAGCTCCGCGCAGTATAACCTAGGGTCCTTCGGCATCGGAGGTGAGACTAGCATGATGACATTGTTTTACACATCTATCTGGTGACCCTCCTTGACTGCCCTCTCCCAGGCATTAACACTTTTGTTAATGGCTTCCTTGTTGACAACCAGTTGCTTGAAGCACCTCTGTTGTCATCGCATCCAGTTGGCATCCCCATCAACAATTTCTTGCTCAAAGATTGGGCGACATTCTGCGTTTCCATATCGCATCTGAGTTTCCCCTGCTTTGATCCGCTGGCCGACTTCTTGAAGAATGTAAAGCACGTGGAAGTGACGGGTAAACTCTGCGAAAGTGAACTCCTCAGGCAATCAGCAGTAGATCCAGCCTTTAGAGAGATCAGTATAAAGGAGTAAAATAACCGATCAGGGTCAGCAAGGACAACGTCTCAATATTCTCCGAGAATGTCAATCGGAGCCGCCTCAATAAGTGTTGCCATAGTTGGCCTTTCAAACCAGTTAGGTCTGCTAAAACCAACACTCATAACGGGAGGTCATCAGCCTGTTGTGCAGCACTTTCAACACCACCAAGGTTGGCTGACATCTTCTTTTCCATCCGATGGTTCTGGTACCAGACAAGCAACTAGCACTGGCTGGATGATCACAACAATGGTTCATCAATTCATCGGGAGAGAATGAGTTAAGTGAAAAGTTCGCTTCACGATATACTGTAACAGGGGCTCCCTGTGGGATGTGGGATTCCAAGGATGCGGCGGTAGCTAACCTTTCTTTGTACACAAAATGATAAACAACTACGTAAGAGAGAAAACCTTGATGGTGAAACTTAATCTTGTTAAGCCACAGCTTTATTCAAATAAGTTCTCGAGACGATAGTTGATTGTCATTGAAGAAGAGCTCTCACATATACTTAAGTAGAATTATATTGCCAGCTCTGCTCCATCACTCCTAAGCTCACCACCATCGTAAGCATGCCCATCTCCTCTGGGCCACGAGCTAACATTCTACCAAATGGCAGCCGGCTCTGCTAGTTCATTATCCCATGTGAAATGTTCTTGGACTATCCTGATACCTGCATTCAACTGCAGGAGAAAACTCTTCCCCTCATTATCCTGTTAGTGGCGAATTAACAGGTTACTGATAAGCTAGTCTAATATCGAACTCAGTGTCCCATATGGATTGGTCTATGCAAGTCTCGTAAACAACCACTCACTAGTACCATTATGTTTTACAAGTCTGTTGTCTTCTATTGTCTTCGACGCCATAGCTTGGTCTAACCACTTCTCTGACGAGGTACTTAAGCCATTGACTTATACGGGCACTACCCGCAGCTACTGACGAAAGGTACCTTGGTCAAGATAAGACTAATAAGAACTAGAGCTCGTTAACAACCTCCAGACATCTTGCAGTCTTTTGGAGCCATATGGGAGTCGAAGGTGTACCAGTTAACCGGAGACCACCCGGGCTTCTGGTGTACCTTACATACCTACTATCGCAGGCTTATAAGGATTAGTGTTGTATGTACTCAAGTATAACTTCTTGTGTAACCATTTGATTGCCCCATGCCCTTTCGTATTTCCTGGGAACTGCTACAGGTCAGAAGGAAGGTCACAACTCATACGTTATTACATCCATCCTCCGTCTCCGTTACAACTCCGGTCATTGAAATTTACTTCCTAATCGGGAACGACTCAACACCAGAGATACTATCACCACTTTTCGGGTCCTGCACACTACCCCTTAGCGGGTGCTGGCCATCTCTTTTACCACTTCCTTGCCCTTGGGCATCATCTTTTCTGTTCCCTGGTGAGGTCTACCCTCAAGACAGCTGCTCCTACCCGATTTCAACATTTCAGGATGTTGTTTCTCCATACTTCCCCGCTTTTGGTTCGCACCTCGCTTAGTATCAGCACGGTCGGCAACCCCCATTCTTGATTCTTCAGACGGCTGGGAATATAATTTGCGGTAAGCGGAAATGAAGGATTCTTCTCCGGAAGTCTCCCCAACTGGCCACGGTCGTTTTCGCCTCTTTCCTCCTATCCTTCTGACTGTTAGTGGTGGGATCCCATCCACTAAGTGACACTATCTCTCGGAAAACAATGGACTACATGAGAGACGCGGGAATACACTTTCAGTCTGCTGGCTTGGTTGGAAGCCGCCTAGAAAGACACCAACACATTTCCGATAGTTGGATCAACCTTGGGTCTACCCCTCCTCTCCTCCCTCCGAAGGATCTGCTGGTACCTTACTACTACCCCCACACTACACCTGGTCCCGTCACTTCAACACGGTTCCTCCATCCCTTGGCCACCCGCGGCCTTGGGTTCTATACTTTGGCTAGCACCCTATCTGCTGGGCGGCATCCCCTCTGCCAGGCGGCCTTCCATACCCACCATCTACTCTCTCCCGTGGCGGCCCCCTGCCAACCTCCCTTGGTCCCCTGTGATGGTATTGCACTGCCTCCTTCATGGGGGGTACCTTGGGGCACAAGTAGGGCTTCACTGCCTAGGACCTTTCAGGGTCTGCCTGCAGTACATTTCTTCCGCGCTTGCCTCCAGGCACTTTTTGGCGGGTGTTTTCTTACTTGAATTTTGTTCTTCCTTTTGTCTTGCAGTGTACGCCATTGGTTTTCCTGTCGCTCTCTGCCTGTTTGATAGTTAGACTTCTCCTTTCTTCTCTTGCTTGGGGCAGTCTGGGGCCTTTCAGGATGTAGGAGTGTGCGGTTAGTCCCATACCAGAGGGACTTGGGGTGATGGTTTTTTCCTAGGAGGAGGGGAGGAATGGTTTCTTTCATTACGCCATACCGCGAGGTCCATGCGCATTGTTCTCTACCATAATCGGTAACAATGAAGGAAGGAAAAAAATAAATAAAAATAAATAAATAAATAAATCATACTGTATGACGCCGCCCTCTTCAATTACAGGCTTTTAATAGTAAACCAGCAACTATTCTTCAGTTCGCCCATGACGCACTGTCTGTACATCAGGGCCAGATGGGGGTGTTGGACACAGATTTTCCAATGTTCACCTAAAGCAATATTTTCTCCTGTCCGTAGCTAAACAAAGGATCACTCGATCGAGCCTATATTCAAACCTTCTTTATAATCTCACATAACAAACATTCCTATGACTGTTCCTGAAGCTTCGCATATTCTTTTACGCTCCTGGTTGGGTAACCTTTATCTAAAAGTGGGGTAACCACTTTGCCACGGGAGGGTAATGATCTTCCCTAATGTAGGGTAATTACCTAACTTGGATAGGGTAACTCGCTGTAACTCTCATAGACCTTCCGAACTCGCAGCGTAGACTTTTTTCTACCCCCTCAGTATACCTTTCTAGTTCGCAGTATAAGCATTACCATTTGCTTAGTCCACATGGTAATGTTTTGGTAGAGTTACTAGACTTGTCCAACATAACCCTTTCAGCCTCCTGCATGGGATAAGACTAAGTCTACTTTAAGATCCAGCAGGGTCGTTACAGCTTGGAAGGTGAGGGGAAAACATTACCAAAGCAGGGGCAGCTAAAGGTAGGATTCCTCTACTACAAAAATTCCCTCTATATAGCCGATAGCGAAGTACTATAAACGTTAATAGCAAAGGGAAGTCATGACTCTAAAGTGGGGGGATATTTCGGCTGGGAAATGACACAGGAACTGGGAACTGGGAATTTCTACTGGAAAGGCTTCGCAAGTTGGATAAGCAACTACGTACGGTCATGTGACGAGTGTCCATACAATATGTCCTCTCGACAGGCGAGGTAGGGATTTGTACAACCACGACAGGTGTCCTTCGCAGCATGGTCGTCAATACCTAGCGACTTTTTCACCCATCTACCAGAGTCCCGAGGACTTAGACAAATTATAGTCCTTTTGGACTTATTCACTACAATGGCCCCTTTTATTTGCGTACAAGAAAATGGAACTGCCAAGGATGTGGCATTGGTTTTCCTACTGGAAGAATGGAAACAACACCGGTTGCGAACTGAAATAGTATTGGACATGGACTGAAATCTTTCAGGAAAATTCTGAGAATCATTCCGCAAGCTATTGGGCATAACACGCAAAATATCAACCGCATACTACCAACAAACTGATGGGCTAACAGAGAGAACAAACCCAGTGCTGGAAGGCTACTGGCGGAATTTTGTCACCTATGATCAGGACGACTGGTATCATCTGCCCGCGCTAGCGGAACATACATGCAACTGATCCATGAACACCCTCAAAATGTCACCCTTTTTCGCAAATTATGGATTCCATCCACAAACTGAATGTATGAAAGAAAGAGAAGCTCAAAATCCAGAAGCCACGATGTACGCACATTGGATGAAAGCAATCTACTAAAAGGCTGTTCAAATGTTGGAACATACCAGGGGAGTCATGAGGAAATACTATGACAAAATGTCAATGGAACAGCCAGATATAAAAATCGGGGACAAGGTGATGTTTAATACTAAAGACATTCGCTTCAAACGACCATGCAAAAAGCTAAGCCCTAAACTATACTGACAATTCGAAGTTGTAGAAAAAGGGGGACTTGCGTTGTACAAACTAAATATTTCGCACCGTTGGCATATCTATCGAGCATTTCATGTATCATTACTGGAACCTTACTGAGTAACAATCCGTGCGGAACATGAACAACCCCTACACAAACTTTTGGAGATTGAGGGAAGCTTAGAATAAGAAGCTGAAAAAATATTAAATGGCGAAATAATCTTGCACACTAGGAAAGTTCGCTCACGTAAGGTAGAGATATGTGAACTAAGATATTTCATGAAGTGGAAGAGTAGTTCAAAGGATGAAAACACCTGGGAACTAGTAGAAAGTAAGGAATATGCTTAGGAATTGGTAGAGGATTTTCATTGAGATAACCAGGAAATGCCAGGTAGGACAGAGGTAGAATAGTATGAAAGGTTTTCCTGCCATGGCCAGGCAAACATGGAAGGTTTTTTTCCCTGCGATACTGAGTTCTAAAATGAATAAATAGAATTAAGCAAGGGAAAGACTAGTGACGAGCTTTTGAAGGAGGGAGCTCGTGTTAGGTATATGCAATTCCAACACCCTGATCTGGCCCCAATATAGGGCCCGAACTTTGTCTACAGCACGGTGTGAAGTTGCTTGTTACTAGCAATAATTGCGAAATTGGCGGCTTCCCCATAACACCGGATGAGTCGTCATAGTCAGTCCGACAGGATGCGGTTCGCAGGATATGTGAAATAGATAGTGTGCACTGCTCATGTGGCTGGAATTCAGTATATGATACAAATAGTATCCAAGTGAGCAGAAAGGCCTACGGAATCAAAACATAGTAATGCTTCATGTGGGCCGACTACAAATACTCATCGGTTTGCAAGAACGGACAAGAGTTAAGAAGACGTAGATGCACTGTTACCTTGCTTAGCAAATCAAAGAAATAATAAAGCACTAAGCCTACTAACTCTACGTGAAAGTAATGTAGTCTTGCCTCTGTGTTATCACCATTGTCTAACATAGTGACTGATCACCTCGGTAGTAGAGGAAAGACCATTATGTTCGCATTTGGGTGGCATACTCGGTCTAAGCTCATAGGCCAAAAGCACGCTTAACTTCCGACTGGCGGAGTCTTGCACACGCTCAGCAAGACGGAGTTAAAAGAAGATGAATGAGTAGAAGTGTGTAAGTATTCAGGATTTACGAGGGTTCCCACTTATGATTGATAAGACAAAAGACTAGAAGTTGTTGCGGAGGTACTTAATTAGTATAGGAATTAGATGCACCTGCCGCGGCAACTCAAGCGGGATATAAATATAAGAGTTCCTCTCCACCTATTAGACAAGCAGAAACGTAGAATAAATCTTATCAATGTAACAAGTTATTATCTACATTTCATACTAATCATAGTTTTAGCGAACCTAGTATTAGCGAATTAATTAAGACTCCTTCCTAACCTTACCCCGTTATCAACTAAGTATAAACGCTTAGCCATACTCCACTGAGTTGTGAGTTGTATACCCACAACTGTGCTCTACATAAGGCCTCAGGCTTTCTTTCTCTTGTTCCAGGTTGGTATACTATCTTGAAGTTATATTCTGCTAATGCTTGTGCCCAATAGATCTGTCTTCAGTTCCATTTCATTACTACTTGGAAACTTTGCAGATTTTGGTCCTACGTATGGACTGTAACCTGCTTTTCAGTTCTAAAAAGATAATGTCTCCCTTCAGTGAATGCTTCCCTTATCACTAATAATTCTTGATCATGAAATTGGTAGTTTCGTTCTGCCGAATTCAATTTCGTGAATGAAACTCTACTGCATGTATTTTCCTTCATGGGAACGGGGACACGACACAACCCAGCTAAAAATCTGTTACATCAGTTTCTAGTGTTGTGTACAAGGAAGGGTAGTAATGACATAGCATGGGTAGCATAAGGAATTCTTGTTTTTGAACTTTGACAGCTGCATCCTGCTCACGGCCCATGTAAAAGTTTGAAGAGTCGCCTTTTAGGGTTTCTGTAATTGGTTTACATATCAAGGAGCAGTTTTGTATAATTCAGCGATAAAATATCTCAAACTAGGCGAAGATTCGGCCCTCCCTTGCCCATCTTGGTGCCCTTTATTCACTCATGGACTTAACGGTTTCTTCGCTCATCTCTACATCTTTGTTATTAATAATGTAGCTGAGAAATTCAACCTCCGTAATATGGAATATGGATTTCTCCACAGAGAGCGTCAGTTGGTTCAGCATTAATTTCCACCAAATCTTTTGAGCAGTAGAATATGATCCTCTAGTTTTCCGAGTATATTAGAATCTCATACAGGTAGAAGACAACTCCATGGTCCAAAAATTCGCCTTGTACCTCATGCATAAGTAATAGCAAGGTAGTGGGAGTGTTAATTAATCCAAAAGGCTTTACCACATACTTGTAATGTCCATAACTGTATCAGAACAGTATCTTCCATTCATCTCCATTGGCCATTAATAGTAAGTAATATTGCTCTTTGAGGTCGATATTCGTGGAAATTTGGGATCCTTCCATGGGGTCAGTTAGTTCCCTCATGATAGATATTGGGTACCCATTACCTATGAAGACCGAGTTCAGACCTTGGTAATCAACTATTTGTTGTAGGTTATCATCTCTTTTTAGTAGGAGAAGAATTGAAGCACCCGCAGGCTAAGGACTTGCAAGAATATTTCCCTGCCATAGCATTTCAACCAAGTATTTCATAAGTTGCTTTAGTTGCATGGCAGACAACAGATGAATTGGACCCCAAGGAGGTACTTCTCCTTCCTTGATCATAATACTGTGATCCCGTTTTCTGCAAGGGGACATTTGCATTGCCACTTCATCCGTCAATAGTTGAACATACTCATGGTAGTGTCTAGATGTTTTATGTAGGATGTTCTTGGCTTATTCGTCCTTATACTTCATTCGACCAGTAACCCTTGTGTATTTGTTGTAGACTGCAGATTTGTTATATTCCCACCTCTCTCTTCACCCATCATTGATCATCTAGTTCCCACATAAGCTTGATTGGAAATACTATTTCCCCTAGTTTCTGGAATTTGTCTTGTTGTGTTCATCAAACCACTTAAAAGAAATAATCACAATGTAGTTTCCTGCAGTTGCAATTTCGTATGGAATTTCTTATCAGTACTAGTTGGTCCCAATTTCTAATAATAGTACATAGGTAAAATGCCTTCTCCCGCCTCTGGTCGTGGAACCATCCCATGCCAAGATTTCGGGGGGGTTTTGGGTTTTATTATAGGAATTATCATATCCGCGTGGGAGGCTGTCAGGCACAGGCAGTCCCCAACCCCTCTCTGGCCTCGATGGAGGACCAAGGCATCGTCCGTGGCATGGTGTGAAGTTGCTAGTTACCAGCAAAAATCCCGGAATTGGCAGGTGCACCAAGACACTGTATAAGTCGTCGCCGATCGTCCAACCGGAAGCTGTTCGCAGGATATATGAAAAGGGCAGTGAGCTCTGTTCATACAACTTGAATCTAGTATGCAATACAAAAAGATACCAGAACAAACAGAAAATCCTACGAAATAATATTATGATATGGCGCTTCATGTTGACTGACTACGAATTGTCATCGGTCTACAACCAACAGACAAGAGTTAAGGAATCATAGCTTCAAGAACTTCTTGCCAGACAAATCAAGAAGCGCTGGAGCAGTAAGTCTACCGACTCTGCGTGAAGATAATGCAGTCATGCCTCTGCGTTGTCACCAGTGTCTGATATTGAGACTGATCACCTTAATGACATAGGAAGACCTGGTATGGTCGCATTTGGGCGGCATACTCAGACTCAGATCATATGGCAAAGGCATTGTTAACTTCCGCCTGGCGGAGTCTTGCACACCCTCAGGAAGACGGAGTTATGTTAGCAGAATGACCAGAAGCGGGGAGGTATTCACGGGCTATGAGTGTTCGTACTCAGGATTGATAAGACGAAGGACTACTAGTTGCTGCAGAGGTGCTTAGTTAACTTAGGTATTTGATGTACCGGCCACGGAAACTCATGCGGGATATCAATATTAGAGTTCCTCCCCAGCTACTGGACAGACAGCAACTACCAAGTAATCTTATCAATATAGCAAGTTATTATCTATACTTCACACTCTTAGTAGTTTTAGCAAATCTAGTATTAGCAATTATTGTTATTATGAAGCTTTCCTGACATCACTATGTTATCGAACACATTAACGCTTAACTATACTCTACCCACTTCTGAGTTGGTTACCCGTAACACTATAATGATACTCTCCCTGTCACTGAGGTACGATTAACACAACAGTGTCGAATGATCTTGACAATACTTGCTATTACCCTTTTTGATTATTTGTTCTTTATCTTCGAGAACACGCCAGCCACAGAAGTATTACCTTAACCACTTCCTGGGTATTTAACTACCCCTAAGGACAAGGAGGAGTATGACAATTTAGAACCTGATACTCCTGATAGCAATAGGCCAACTTGTGCTGGCGAAAAAACACTAATCAAACTCAGAACGACAAGTTTCCAGAACAAGAAGCAAGGATGTGCAATTCAGGTCAGACAGTCCGAGAATGAACAGATCTGGAGACATCCGCAAGAGGAATTCGTCCTAAACCACAGCAATACCCCTGCCCCATGGGTCAAAAGGGCCCCCTGTGGGTGGTAAAAACGGTGTTGAGGAAAAATTACGGTTTCACATATGAAGAAGACACCAAGGTATCAAGGACACAGGAATAGACCCCTCCACAGTTAAAATCCTACGGGATACAACCGTTAAAAACGGGTGGACAACTGAATGATTCTTTTTTACCATGAAAGAGACGCTTCAAACCGCGGCCCTGAGGCCTCCGAAGACATGGCAATAATGTTGACAGGGGATAATGACGGCATGGGAGGTAGCATACACGACAAAGAAGTCGACCAAGTTTTAACTACGGCTTCGGAATGCCAGTTTGTTCCCAGAAGTTATATTCCAAGTGGAAGTGGAACACCAGTGATATGACCTTCCTCAAGGGTCGATAAAAGAAGATCACACTCCAAAATGAGTGGCTCATTATAGCCAACGCTGGGAGGATTAGCGAAATCATCAATGGGGTTCCTGGAGAGCAATTCCACTCTACTCCAGGGACCTCAAGCTATGGCCCGACGGACAGCGAGAGTTTTCTTAACAGAACTCGACTATGTAATAGGACGTATTGACCGGACAGCAAAGGAAATGCAGGACCGACAACATAGAGCCTTTAATTCTTTGTCCAACACTCAACAACGCTTAGTGGGAGACCTAGAAAGCATTAGAACACGAATGGAGGAAGGAGAAGAGCTAGTTGAAGAAGAACTAGAATATATTCAAACAGCCCTTACCATGGTTACCACAGCAATCAGTTCTGCATGGGAATTAGCAGCATTGAGCCGGGAAGCGGAGGCTGAAAGGCTTCGTCAACAAGAGGAACAAAAACAAGAAGTCAGTTAACTGTTGCATACCAATATAGGGACGACTGATGCTCAATTCTTCCCCCGAGACCTCATATTGGAACAAGAAGTAAAAACCCTACAGTCACACCAAGACGAACTGGTGGGGGAGCTGGCGGCGCAAGAGAAGGTAAATGTGGACATAAAGGAACAAATAGAGAGAAATCAGTGGGTCAACAGAGAGTTTGACGCTCACAAGGATGCGCAAATCCGCCAATTAATGGAATGGTTGGAATGCTTGACAGCTCTAGTGAATCAATGACGAGCAACTGCCGGTGGAGGAAAGGGGGACCCATCCCGAAACCCTGCACCAAAGGAAAGCCAAAACTCTCAAGAGAATCGAAAAGGTAAGGGGAAGGCTCTGGAAGGACAAGAAACGGCTGCAGGACTAAGTTGTAACATAAAGGGACCACCTGATGGACCAAGAGACAGACCTGGACATTCCAACGATGATGATGGCGACGATAATGATAGTGCAAGTAGTTCTTCAGACAATGAAAGCTGCAGTGATCTTGATAAAGACTGGCGAAGGCTGAAACGCAAACTAGAACAAGCCTGACGTGGAATGACGCCAAAGGAAGACCTGGATTGGGAACGAATGGACCTACTTGTTGACGCAGTAAGATGAGGACTAACTGGTGCAAAAATGAAGGATGTCACACCTCCGCAAATCTTCGAAGCAAAGGACTACCAAAACGTGAAAACATGGCTACTCCAATACAAAGATTATTTCCAACGAAAACCACAACATTGGGAAATACACGTGCATAGGATACAAGATGCAATCAGTCGGACTTCGGGAGAGAATCTCGCACACTTCATGAATTGGTATCGATGTGCCGTGACTGGTAAACTGGAACATAAGAAGGTCCAAGGGCTCATTTACCGCCAACGTTTTTGTCAAGAAATTACCAACATCTATGCTAGTACTGTAGATGACTGTGAGGCACTACGAGATATATATAAGGTTAAATATGAGGGAAAGAGTTCTAACCATTTGTTAAAAATGGAGAACCTCAATATCAAAGTGCAATTAGCAGGTATTGCTTGGCGAAGAAAGTTGGAGAAAAAGGTTCCTTTCCCAATATTGGAGAGATTAGCCTGGAAAAAGTATGACCTGGATGAAGGATGGTTGGGAGCACTAAGGGAATCTCAGGAACATTATGATGAATGGAAATTGGATCAAAGAGTTTCTACTCGAGAAAGCCACGACAAGAAAACAAAACAAAAAGACCTTCACGATGAGAAAGGTGGACCAAAACCTACCAGAAAACCCAAGCAATATTGCCGAAAGCAGAACAAGCCACCTATGAAGTAGCAAAACAGGAAGGAAAGTCCTCAATGTCGAATAAAATTGATTAAAATAAGAAGCCATTGGAATGGAAGGAAATGCACAAAGGGATCCCCCAAAACCTCATTGATGCCAGAAAACAAGATATGGGTTGTACACAATGTGGTCTGACATACCATAAATGCAAGACTTGTGGGAAGGATGTGGTAGTAGCCGCAATCCAACGAGCTCCTCGGAAGCGTACCCTAAAAGAGGACTGGAATGACCATCAACGCAATAAAGAAGGGCGAAGAATAAATCTGTTCAATGGAAACCGACCGCCCCCTCCACAACCACAAGGTTCAAGAATTGAAATGCCCACAAGCGTATGGGAAAACCTTTCGGATCATGAAATGGAGGATTAAGGGAATACCGCACCAACTGCGACGGCGATTGGGTATTCTACATGACCGTTGCTAAATAGACACGAGTGTCTATTGTAATTGAAGAAATGAGGTGAGGAAACCACGCCCACCCCCCGGTGGTAAGAATTTCCCACACATTAACTGGGGATAGTATTTGATAGTAGTCGGACACGGGCTCTGGAGTCATAAAGGTCTCTGATAAGAACCAACTTGAGATTAAAACAAAGTCAGAAGAAATCACACTAGGGAGAGTCAGTAGTGGCGAGAGAGATGACCCTCAGGAGTGACAAGGCACACTTTTCTCAAGAGCTTTCATCCTTACCAGCATATGCCGGATGGACTGGAGAAAGAGCTCTAGACCTACTTCCCAAGATACAGTCTCTCTCGAATTGATTCACCGGCACCGACATATGAATTCTGTGAGGGATATAATTTCATGACAAGAGGGTGGAGATCAAGTGCGTGAAGGATAGAATATGGTGATTGGCCAGCCCTATGAACCCGATAGTAATACTGTGTACCTATTTGGACGATCGTGGATACCCCCTAGAAAGGACCTGCAGGTTGTAAAAGCAGGATGCAAGGGAACTCTTCGGCAAGGGGTAAAGACCGCTACCAGTGGGCTGTCTGATGGCCAAAAGATGAGACCGTGGATGGAGACAAGGGCACGCAATCCAAGAACTGCTCCATCTCCCCTCGTGTGTTGGTGAGATGCCAAAAGACCAGGTCACAATTGTTCCATTAAAAAGGTGCTAACGGAACTAGTTTCGCTGTGGAAGTCCAATTAACCATAGCTATGCGGGCATGGTCTCAAACATCTACAAATTGTCGCGAAAACGAAAAGCCAATACATTCGTAGAAGTAGGCAAAAAGGCAAGGATACCACGGCATAGTTGATACGATTGCCTAGAAGGCACAGCTTACATCGAACGGAAGGGAAAAGGATCCAGGTTTATGTGTTATTAGATTCTGGATCCAACATCTTTCTGATCAACGTTCACTCAATAGAAGAATATGATATCACCTACAAAACGAGGCAATATTATACTGAAATTTTGGGGTTTGATGGCTCTTCTACCACAAGTGGCCGAAAGGACTTTACTTGTCCACTCTTATTGGAGATCAGAACAAACTCTCACCAGTCTGAAATTTCTTGCGAAATTGCAAATGGGGGAGATTACGACATTATCATCCCTTTTAGGTGGTGTAAGGAACACGACAGGACAAATATTGGGAATCCAGGACAATGGTATTTTCCAGAAAACTCATGTTTGAATCATGTAGTGGATGAAGGTCTAGGGGATATGGGGGAATATGATGAAACAGTAGTCTTCGACAAATGGGCCCGAGTTATTGGACGAATACAGTGCAAGGATGAACCAGTGGGAATCAAACAAATGAAAGTTCCAGAACACTAACGCAAGTATGTTCAATTATTCGAGGATGAAGTCGCAACACAAATGCCCCCTTGGTGGAAATGGGATCACGCCATTAGGATCAAGGAAGGAGAAGAACCTCCTTGTGCGCCTATTTACCCATTGTCGGCAATGCAACTTAAGGAGCTTAGAAGGTACTTGGATGAAATGCTTCAACAAAGGAAGATTCCACAAACTAATTTACCAGTTGCCTCTCCTTCTCTTTTCGTGCAAAAGGCGGATGGTAAGCTATGATTTGTAGTCTACTACCGTGGTTTAAACACGGTCACCATTGCAGATAGGTACCCAATACCTATCATGAGGGAACTCAGGGACCAATTAGAAGGATCCTAAATTTTTTCAAAAAATCGACCTCAGGAAAGGATATTACTTGGTATGAATGGCTGAAAGTGATGAATGGAACACAGCTTTCCGTTGCCGTTTTGGACATTACCAGTACATGGTAATGCCTTTTGGATTACTAAACGTGCCTGCTACTTTTCAATCAATGAAGTACAAAATACTGCAAAAATTCTTAGACCAAGGAGTTGACCTCTACTTAGATGACATTATAATTGATTCCTAGAACGAAAAGACCCACATTTAGCAGGTCAAAAAGGTTTTGCAGAAACTAAAGGAAAACCAGCTAGTGATAAACTTGAAAAGTCAATATTCCATTTCGTAGAAGTGGAATTTCTCAGTTACATTGTTAACACCAAAGGAGCGAAAATGAGTGAAAGAAAAGTGAAGTCCATAAAGGAATGGAAGGCGCTGAACTTGGTTAAGGAAGTGCGAATTTTCATAGCATTCGCAAACCTTTAACACCGATTCATCCGAAATCTCTCCGCGATATGCAAGCCAATTACAGAAACTCTTAAAGGCGACCCCGAAGACTTTCACTAGGGCACTGAACAGAACAAGGCTTTCGAAAACTGAAAAGAAAAATTTCTTATGGCACGTATTTTTCGCCATTTTCACCCAGGATTGGACACAGTGGTGAAAACGGACACTAGCGATTTCCCCCTTGGTTGTTTCTTGTCACAATTCTAAGATAAGAAATTACATCGGCTGGTATTTCATTCAGGGAAATTGAATTCTGCGTAACGAAACTACGAAATCCATGATCATCAATTATTAGCGATAATGGGAGCATTTAAACAATGGAGAAATTACCTTCGGGGAACCGAGAAAAACAGTTACGGTTTTCACAGACCACCTGAACCTGCCGCGTTTTCTCAACACAAAGAAATGGAACGAATGATAGATCCGTTGGGCAAAAGAATTAGCAGGATACAACTTTAAAATCGCTTACCGACCAGGTACAAGAGGAGGAAAACTTGACCCCTTAAGTAGACAGCTGGAGTACCGTCGAGAGGACGGAGTTGCACATAGCAAGTATTCTATGTTGAAACCTGAACGTTTTCAAATCTCATTGACTTCAATTGAGGATAACGAAGTTGAAGGACTAGAAATAGATGAAGAACCACGCTCGCTGTACAACATACGAAATAAAAAGTTAAGTAAAGCAGCCACAATACCAACAAAAGGGTCACGAATGGTGGCTGGTCATGTCCTCTACGCTCTTAGCGATGTGCCACTCCCCGCAAAAGAACAGATACTGATAGATAGAGGAGTAGCTGTCAGTCTACCTCTAGGAAGGTACTGACGAATAAGGTCACACTGCAGACTAGCTATTAAAAACGGAGTCGAGGTTGGTGCAGGAGTTATTGATATGGACTATACAGGTGAACTCAACGTACCGTTGCGGAACCATAGCTTTCAGGACTATCTAGTATGAAAAGGCGACCACATGGCACAACAAATAGTAACTCAAATGGATAACATCGAAATGATAAAGGTCAAAGAGTTAGATGAAGGACTACGCGCGGGCTGAGGGTTCGGAAGTACTGATTTCATTCCGACAAGAATGCTTACAACACTAACATAAAACGCCCAGAAAAAGTATACTGCCAGTAAACACTGAAATAAACCAATATCTCGACAAATGAGACGAACAACACAACCAGGAGTTAGGACAAGAGAAAGTCTTAATGTCAAACTCCACTCTAGCACGGGTAGAAATGAAGGTGTTTGGTACGAAAATTCAGGACCAAGTCTTAGTTTCTGCGTAGCAAGACGAGTAGTGGAAAGAACGAAAGAAAGAGTTGGAGGTCTAGGAACGGGAAGTGAGAACATGACCAAAACAATGGAAAAGAGTCTAACGTTTCCTCTATTACAGAAACTGACTCGACATACCTGATAACAAAGAACTGCAAACTGTAATCACAAAAGGTTGTCATGATTCTAAAGTGGCAGGAAATTTCAGCCAAGAACACACCCTTGAAATAGTCACTAGGTACTTCTATTTGAAAGGTTTGGCGGGATGGATAAATGATTATGTAAGGTCTTGCGACCAATGTCAACACAACAAATCCCTACGACACGCCAGGTACGGGCTGTTGCAACCATGGCAAGTTCCTCACGCAGCATGGGCATCAATCTCTACCGACTTCATCACCCATCAACCAGAGTCGCAAGGACAAACACAAATTATGGTCGTCATGGATGGATTCACCAGGATGGCTCATTTCAGCAGATTACACGAGAATGGAACTGCTAAGGACGTGGCAAAAGCATTCCTGCCTGAAGTATGGAAACTACATGGGCTACCTATTGAAATAATATCAGATATGAACGCACAGTTTTCCCCAGAGTTTCGGGAATTTTTATGCAAGCTATTAGGAACAAAACGAAAAATGTCCCCTGCATACCTCCCGCAACTTAATGGACAAACTGGGAGAACCAACAAGGTACTGGAAGGTTACCTACAGAATTTTGTCAATTATGATAAAGACGATTGGTATCATCTACTCCGCCTAGCGGAACAAGCTTATAACAGCTCTGCCACAAACCTGCATAAAATGTCACGATTCTATGCAAACTACAGGATCCACCCGCAAACGGAATGGAAGAAAGAAAGCGAACCTCAAATTCCTGTAGCAACAATGAATGCCCATTGGGTGAAGACGATACACCAGTAAGGAGCCAAAATGTTGGACCGTACTAGGGAAGCCATGAGGAAATACAAACACCGAAAGGCGCTGGAACAGCCAGATATGAAAATTGGTGACAAAAGTGGTGGTAAATGCGAAAAACATCCGTTCCCAGAGACCACCCAAGAAGCTAAGCCCTAAGCTTTATGAACCATTGGAACTCGGGGGAAAAAGAGGACGCTTGTAATACAAACTTGGTATATCCGACTGCTGGTACATTCACACTGTATTTCATGTATCACTACAGAAGCCATATCAAACATAGATTCGCGCAAAATGAGAACAACTCCCAAGTGCCCTTGCAGAGATTGGAGGAGATTTGGAATGAGAGATGGAAAAAATAGTGAAGAGTGAAATAATCTTGTACACTAGAAGGGTTCCCAGGCATAACGTACGAATGCGTGTACTGAGATATTGTGTGACATGGAAAGGCTATTCTGAAGATGAGAACTCTTGGGAGCCACCAGAAGGCAGGGAACATGCTCAAGAGCTCTTGGACAGTTTCCACAGAGAAAACCCGGAAACACTAGGTAGAGCAGAAGTAGAATATTTCCCAAAGGTTTTCCTGCTGTGCCCAATCAAACACGGAATGTTTTTACCCTACGCAACTGAGTTCCAGAAAGAACAAGCAATTAGGAATAAGAAAGATTCAAGACGTACATTCGGAGGAGGGAGCTCGTGTTAGGCATATGCAGTCCCAACACCCTCCTCTGGCCCCGACGTAGGTCCTGGGCGTCGTCTGCAGTACGGTGTGAAGTTGCTAGTTACAAGCAAAGATTGCAGAATTGGCAGCTTCACCATAACACAGTATACGATGTCTCCGTCCGTCCGATCGGAAGGTGTTTGCAGGATATATGAGAGGGGCAGTGAGCTCTGTTCATACAATTGGAATATAGTATGCAACACCAAAAGATACCAGAACGAACAGAAAATCCTACAGAATAATATTATGATATGGTGCTTCATGTTGACCGACTACAAATAGTCATTGGCCTACAACCAACAGACAAGAGTCAAGGAGACGTAGTAGCAAGAACTTCTCGCTAGGCAAATCAAGAAGCGGTGGAGCCCTAAGCTTAACGACTCTGCATGAAGATAATGCAGTTATGCTTCCGTGTTGTCACAGGTGTCTGATATTGAGACTGATCATCTCAATGACAGAGGAACAACTGGTATGTTCACATTTACGCGGCATACTCAGACCAAGATCTTATGGCCAAGCCATTGTTAACTTCCGTCGGGCGGTGTCTTGCACACCCGTAGGAAGACAGAGTTATAATAGCTGAATGACCAAAAGCGGGGAAATATTCTGTGTCTACGAGTGTTCACACTCAGGATTGAACAGATGAAGGAGTAGTAGTTGCTGTACAGGTACTTAGTTAGCTGAGGTATTAGATGTACCAGCTGCAGAAGCTCACGCGGGATATGAATATATGAGTTCCTCCCCAGCTCTTAGAACGACAGTAACATAGAAGAGATCTTATCAATTTAACAAATATTATCTTCACTTCATACTCATTGTAGTTTTAGTGAACCGAGTATTAGCGATTATTATTATTACGAAGCCTTCACCACATCACTCCGTTATGGAACACATTAATGCTTAATCATAATCTACTGAGTTCTGAGTTGGTTACCCGTAACAGAGGTGAGCATCGATTAAGAAAATATTTCGAACAGAATCTAATAACCAGTGAACCTGGATCCCTTTCCCTTCCATTTAGATTTACGATACGCCTTTCCAGCAATCTTATTATTTTGCTGGAGGTATCTTCATCCTTTTCTCCACCTCAACGAGCAGATTGGCATTTCGTTTTTATAATAATTTGGTAAATGTTTAAGGCCCTGCTGGAATAGCTTTAGTCAATTAAACATTTTCAGCTAAACTAATTCTGTTAGTGTTTTCTTCCCAATAGGACTTTTAACGTGCTGTATTGGCATTTGACCAACACTTGTAACAAGAGAGGGTAGTTTTTGGTTTGCTTGCTCCTGTTTGTGCATCAATGACTTCATACCCTTTGGTCATCTGGCAGCCGAGTACAAGTGGTGTTTACCTGTAACCAAAGTGTTCTCTCATATCCTGCTTTTGCAACCTGCAGTTACTTTACAGGGGGGTATCCACGAGGGCAGAGATACGTCCCAGGTGTTGCCTGTTTCAGGTAACCAATTCAGAGCTCCGGACAGAATAGTTAAGTGTTTTAAGATGTCCAATATCGCAGTAATGTCAGGAAGATGTCATAATCGAATAGCTAATACTCTGTATGCTAACACTACCAAGAGTGTGATGTGTGGATAATAACTTGTTATATTAATATGATCTCTTCTCCATTGCTCTCTGTCGGTCTAATAGCTGGGGAGGAACTTTCATATTTATATCCCGCATAAGTTTCAGCGGCCAATACATCTAACACCTATACTAACTATGTACCTCCACGAGTTTTGTGCAACTAATATCTTATCAACCGCAGTGTCAACACTTGTACACCCTGAATATTTTCTTACTTCTGGTCCTGGAGCTTTTATTTTAACTTCGTCTTGCGGAGGGTGTGCAAGACTCAGCCAGTTGCAAGTTATTGATTCTTTTACCATATGTCCTTAGTCTGAGTATGCAGTCCAAATATGAACATACCAGTCGTTCCTCTGTAACTGCGATGATCAGACTCAATATCAGAAAAATATAACAACACAGTGGCATGACTGCATTATCTTCACGTAGAGTTGGTAGGCTTAGTGCTCCATTGCTTCTTTGATTTGCATAGAGACAATGGGCTTGCAGCTACGTCTCCTTAACTCCCGTCCGTTCTTGCAGACCTATGACTATTCGTGGTCGGCCATCATAAATCATTATTATTTTCTGATTCTGTAGGCCTTTCTGCTCACTCAGATATCATTCCTATCATGTACTGGGTTCCAGCTGCGTGAGTGGTGCTCACTACTCCTCTCATATATCCAGCGAACCGCTTCCGGTCGGACGGACGGTGATGACGTACACGGTGTTATGGGGATGCTGCATATTCCGCAATTTTTGCTGGTTACTAGCAATTACACACCTTACTGCAGGCGACATCCGGGCCCTACATTGGGGCCAGAGGAGGGTGTTGGGCCTGCCTTTGCCTGTTCTTGTCATCGGGTGCACGGGGCTGACCGATTACAATGTTCTATCCTTTCCCCGTTGGTTCTCCAGCCTCATTTCATTAGACTATGACGATTACAGAATCCATATGTTGGTACCAATGAATCACTTCGTGGGAATGTGTACTCCATCACAGGGCTATAGGCTTGATTCTCAACAACTCGTCCCATGACCAATGATTAGATGAAGTATTGCCTCGCTTTCTATTGGAAAGTTGTGCCTTTGCCGCTATTGGCTCTTCCTAATATGATTTCTCCCGACTTCATTTCTGGTCCCAAGTTGGTCCTAGTCTAAGACCTTATAGTTTCTGTAACACTGGTCCAACTAAGATCATTTATTCTTCACGGAAGATATCATTGGAGTCCTTATAACCTGTTGTTGGGAAGGTTTTCCCAGCATAGTTTCTTCGATTCCTATCGACATGGGTGTCTGTTAAGAACCCGACATATAGAATACCCAATCAATGTCGCCGTCGATGCCAATTTTCCTTTATCCTCCATTTTATTATCCGAAAGGTTTTCCCATACTCTTGTGGGCCTTGCTACCCTTTTGACCTGAGCCTGTATTGGGGGAGGTAGGTTTCCATTAACCAGATTTACTCATGGAAAACCTTTATTTTGTTAATGGTTGTTTCAGTCCACTTTCTGGGTGCCCTTCCAAAGAACCCACTGAATTGTTGTTACTAGTGCATTTTTCTGGCAAGTCATCCATTTTTGGTTCATTATGTCACATCGTGTTGATCCAATGTCCCGTTTCCTGGCGTTGATAAGGTTTTAAGGAATCTCCTAACGTATCTTTTTCCCATTACGATTCCTTTCCAGTCTTATTCGCTGCCGAAGGGTTGTTTCCTTGTTTCAATGCCTGGTAGGTGTTATGTGTAACTAACTCAGAGCTCAGTAGAGTATAGTTATGCGTATGGTGTAATTGAATAACGGAGAAATGTCAG
>QLOI01010098.1:0-22803 GCA_003313605.1 Tuber umbilicatum
AAAAAAAAAAAAAAAAAAAAAGGGTACCCATATTCAAGCCACGCTGTGAAGAATACTATTTTCAAGAATTTATTTCCCCGCACAGTGCTTCGTCGTCCCGAGCCCTATGCGCCGACTTGGCAATGTGTTGCTTCTACCCCCGAGGCAGGTAAGAAGCATGCCCAAAACAGGGCTCGCAGAGCTCAGATATAAAGGGATTCCTACAGTAAATCCCTCGCGGTTTACTGTTTTCGGATGCTCCAGTCCGCTGTCTCTTACGAGTATTTAAACCCCGCTTACCATTTCGTAGCGCCACATAATAGTGGTCAAATGAGATCTAAATGAAATAAGAAAAAGTCCAAACATCCCAATATGCAAGAGCTGCTATACCTATACGCAAGCCCGTTGGGCTAGAAAGTAACGCACCGCCTAAACAATCATGGTGATACCGTATATTTCATGTGAGGCGCTCACCTTATAATATGGTTTGATGCCAAGCTTCAAAGCTTTTAAACATACACTCCGGTTATGCCATACAGACATGTCCCCCCAGCGCTGATAAGCGCTCTTATCGCTATAGCTTTGCCGTGGTACCAGAACTCCCTCACAGCTTCTTCGTTAATCTTTCGACTCCATAACAACTCCTTCTTCAACTTGCTGCCTCATGCTATATTCTCGCAGTGCCATCGTTTTTGCTTCACCCCCTATTCTATGCGTCTAACCACATCAAGCCTTCCGGGTTGAAAACGAGCGGACCCGACCCGACCTCACCCAATGAACCCTAACCCAGGTTAACCCAACGAACCGGGAGAGATATACGCGTGTTAAACAGAGTTCAATACTGGGTAGGAAATTCGATCACATTCGCACCCTGTATACGTTCTATGGTCCAGGATACTGGAAGTCAGCTCCTGGACGACAACCGAAATAACGAAACCAAAAAATAGAGCTGCGGTATATCCCCAACAAATGAGGACAATCGCTTCCGTAAATGCCTTCTGAATCGATAAGCAAAGGTACTTACAGAAGGTGCAAAGTGCGGGCAATAAATGGCGCGGAAAATTGCACGAGAATGGAGCAAATTCACAAGATCATTTTTCCAGAAGAACCAAGAACTAAGTGATATTTGGTGATGGCTGACTGGGTAAATAGCATGTGATCCAGTAAATCACCCAAAAATAAATAAAAAGTGGGCAAACAAACCAGCAAGAACAGTGCAATAATCTCAGCAGGCATGAGGCATGAAGTAGAGCATTTGGTCGTCGACCCCATGCATACCCGATCACTCGGAATTCCTCGTGGCTTACTAAGCGCCCGAGCCAATCAACATAAGTGTTGATTTCCAGTGCCCGGAACCATACCCCTGCAACACTCCCGATTACCCTTCCTCCTTCAGCTATACCGCTGCTTCCGTAGACTTTTGAACAGATTCCCGTGCCTACCCCAGGCGTTTAGATTCCGATGATTGCTCCTTACGGATAGAAGGAGCGCGTAATAAGTGAGCGACTGGGTCTCCGGACAACGGGATATCAAGTGCTTTTGTGAACATCACATTCACTGCCGGTATCGCGATCGTTTGGCAGAGAATTGAATGTCCAGTGCCTAAACTCGTACCTTCATTATTTCTTAGATTAGGGACTCATCCAACACCATTTACTACAACTATCCCTCCATTAGGAGGCTGTGGTCGTCCCCAAGCCCAGGATAACAGTTGCGCATTTTTTGTCCCCACCCCTCCAGCTTCGTGCAGGGAAAGTACCCGGTGGTGTTAAAAAAATTCCTGTCCAATCCTTGCATCCCCGCGTGATCAGAGTATGAGGTATCATCGCAGTCAGAATCCGCCAGACCCATAATCCAAAAGTGGGCTTGAGGGTCGTAATATAGATCGAGGACTCTTACAGAACACTGCAAGTACAGGAGCCAGGAGAAAAACTCATATCTTCGGCCACCCAATTTCGTAGTTTGAGATCCGATGATCTGCAAGTGAGAGAGCGGATTTCGGGAGGGCCTGTAGCCAGGAGTGAAAAGGTCGGTGGTGGACTCGTTATCATATAAATATTAGTGAACTTTGGAAAATGGTTGAAATGAGTGATCGCTCGAGATGATTAAGCTATAAAATCTTGGAGTAGTGTCCCGCATAAAATATATTCATTAGGCAACCTTCCGGCACCTGCTATTACTCGCTAATCGCAGGTTTCCCCTTGCGAGGCTCGAGCTCGTGTTCCCATAGCGACAGCAACTATCCGGCCTCCTGCCAGGAGATATCCCACAAGGTACAAACTAAGCGAGTAAAAATTGTCGGGTTTGACATCCTCCTGAACCCGACCGACCCAGTCCAAGGGAGGGAGATCGACGACCCAGCCCAAAGAAGAACCCGCATTTACCCATCGAACCCCCGACCATTGTACGTCTTGAGTCGCATAGCGGAAATTTCACCGGATCGGGACATATATTCCTACTTTAGATGTCTAATGTTTCTTATCCAATCCCTCTCTTCTTCTAAACTCTGTTCTACCTCTCTTCATGGATACTATCATAAGTGACTACTGTAGTATTAACAGCAATACTAACATTATAAATAGTTGTCATTCTGTCATCTCTACTTTTCAGGCAAACTAGTGGAAAAAACCTAAACAAAATTATAGGTCCACTTGTAAACTTTAGCAATCTGTAAAATCTGCTAATATCATTAGAAGTATATGTAGAGAGAAGAAATCATATTGTAATTAAGAAAATGATTATAACTATAAGCAGAGCCTTAGGTTCCTTCAATACACCTTAGAGAAGGCCAGTTCTGGTATCCTACACAGATCACAATTTATTATATACCACATTGAACTAATACAACTTAAACAAGAGCTAGCTCTCACTAACACTATTACAACCATGTATTCTATCAAAATCAAATGCAATATTATTACAAAAGTAATATTTCTATTCCCAATCTTACTAGTCATTATTCCAGCTATCTTGTTGGTTCTAGTCTGCTGGGTTATTTATTATTATAGCTAATGTAGTAGTATATTATTCAATAATAACTAAACACAACCTTTTAACCAAGTTAGTTAATAATCCCACTATTATTGAACTTCAGAAACTTGAATTTATCACAAACCAATTGCATTATTCCCTCGTTTCTTTTGTTATAGATACCATCTAATAATCCCCATATATAAGAATTATCTATTGATAATTTTCTAGCACACTCCTAATGCATGGAGTCCATGCTAGGTCTGGATCTTTTCTGAATCCAGCATAGATATTAACAAACTTATCACAAGCTGTTGAGAAATAATTAGTATAATATTTAGAGTTATTATGACATAGACAGGGTACTAGGCATACTATCTCTAATCTCCTCTGATTCAACAATGTTACAAGAGTGTAGTGCGGGATGTAGGAAGGCACTTCATGCGGGCCCTATTGGGCCTACAGCAATGAAGTGCCTTCCTACAAGTATCTTGAAGGACTCCACACCATTGAAACCAATCGACTTCAACCTTCTGTACTACTTTCTGTAGTTTGGGAAGAGTTGATAGTAGCAGCTCCCATGGGGGGAGGCACATCGAGCGGGCCTTTTTAGGCCTACAGCTACCGAGTGCCTCCCCCCACAAACCGAATATGATTGATGTATGCACCGGAACCAGTATCTAGTTGGAAAATGTTAGCTGCAGCTCTTTCTAATAAACTTCAAACTTTAATCCACCTCCGCCCTTCCTAACAATACAATAATTAAGCCAGCATACCCAAACGAGTGGGGGCATATCAATTATATCCTTGTGAGGAGATTTCCTTCTTACTAAAAGAGGAAAACCTGTCTGGAAAAGAGAACACAAACAATAGGAAAGCTTTACTTACTGGCAGGAAAGGGAGAAACCACACTCCCGTATTTAATCAACTAACCCGCTAGTGTCGCCCGATCCTTAATCGCACCTCCTCGATCGAGCAGGTTCGCGAGTCCGCAGGCGCTGTAAGGAATTAAGAGAGAAGCTGATGAAACGACGTTTATTAATTAACGTCGGTAGTCGTATTCGCGGAAATGCTTGTCGTCATCGTAAGGCTGGTTCGATCCCTCGACTGACTCCCACGCTCGATGTCAACACCTTCTTCGGTGTCGGCGTCTCGAGCGTGGTTGTTCAGTCGATTGATTACAGAAACGGTTGGGGGGGGGTGAGAAGTCCTTATATAATATTATCATACCTTTCCTAGACAGTTGCCCCCACAAACACTCTACAGAACAGTCACTTTTACCAATACTATTGAACAAAATCTAACCTAAACTAGCTAAACTTAGGACGCACGATTAATAGTATTGCATAAAAATACACAGTCACTCCGTCCCCACCACCCACTATAGAAAGATATATAGTATACCGCTGGTCCAGCGATGAGAAGCCCTACATCCCCTCCGTAGTGTTTGCATTTTCGCGGTGCCAAACTTTCAACCCAACCTGGTTTATGATATGTGTTATCGGTCCTGCCAGATGGGCGGGTCGTTATTCTTAAGACCCCGGACCTGTCATGTCAAAATTATATCCAGCCAAAGGCCTGCAGCGCACAGGCACCCGACAGGTCAACACTCAAAGCAGCCCGGGCAAAAGTAATCAGTTGTGCTCGGACAATGCCTACAAATGTCTCGAAAACTCAGGATACCCCCGGACGGCGAGCAGGAATTTTGCTCCTCCTATTTCATTCGCGTTCGGCATAATGTGAGGTGCCTCTGGGTCAATCCTCCAGGGACTCCCTCAAAGAAAACAAGCCCTGGGGTTTGAGGAGCAGGGAAAGCCTCGAGGTTGAGTTGAAATTCTCAAGGAAATTGCCGAGTTTGTTAGCCATTGGTCAATTTCAAAAGTATCCAGATGTAGAGATACAGACTTGGCGCCAAGAGTTAATTATTATCCGGTATAGCTGACACCATTTATTGCTATGATACCAGCATTTCCCAGGCTGGAAGGAGCCGCTAAGATACGGTATGACCAGCGGCAAGCCAGTTCCCTATTTCCGGATACACTTGGAATTGGCGAGGAAGTCTGGGAAAAGAGAAAAAACCGGGCTCTGTTTAAATTTGAATCCCGATTACCATTGATGAGAAGCCGTGCACTTTCTACAAAACCAGCGCTGAAGACTCAGTGAAGAGCAATAGATATATACAGGTCTTCTCCCCAAAAATGACAAAACCCCGACATACCACGATTCTACAAGTGGGGGGAAGGCACATTTGACATCTCACCGACCAACACCACAGACTTTCTGCATTCCCCCACTCCAACCCCTCGTAATGGCTACCGTTTCTTTCCTCCGGCATTCAAATCGCAGTTCTAGCCCAAAAGTCGATAGTCACCTAGCCTGATAGCTTCAACAATGCCCCGCTGCCCCACAAAGTAGCGAGTGGTTAGTTGGAGGGATCACATCTAACCAGGGGAAGCTGTGGCTATGGGGTGCTGGCACTATCAGGAGGGAAATGAGGATAATAGAACTAGTACTAGTGATACTAGTTGTCGCGATCGCTCGAATTTGGTTCAAAATTGAAAGCGAGGCAAGTATCGGAGCACAATCGAGAGCAGAACTGGTCTTATTGTAGTGTTGTTGATATCTCCATTAATATAATTAGATCCAGAACATCAAATATTTAACCCCTGTTTATAGTATTCCCAGACCCTCTAGAGAATAGTTAGTCGCAATATTTACACTTTCCGAGAAAGCGTTCACAAACCTCGGATTAGCTTCCTTAAACTCGTCCCATTCCCTTGCTTTCATAGTCCCTTCGTCGGCCTTTTCATGGTTATCTTCATCAGGTTCTGGCTTGATTCCCGATTTCTCACTATACTTCCGTTAGCCACAAGTATTGCAAACAAAAATAGGTGGCACTCAATACCCTCCGCCCTCGATAACACCACCCCGCTTTCTTTCCTCCTCAAGATATTCATCAATGGTCATAGTCGGAAGGTTATGCCCCGATCTAAAGACACCCTGTTTTAGACGCTCTCGGCTATCCAAGAGGGTAAAAGGGCGCAAAGGTTTTCCATCTTGAGACAGGAGCGGCCCGCCTTTGATATTTGACGGAATGTTATCCAACTTGTCGCTGTAACCGTCCCTTGTGCCCCGGTCTCGACTTCGTTCATCCTCGGTTAGGTCCGTAACAGCGTTCTCATCGGGCTTGGGAGCTTTGGTAAGGATATCAAGTTCAAGCTCTATCAACTCGAGTTGTTGAATGCTCTTCATGGTCGCCAATGACATTGACGCAGTCTGAAGTTTCCGCAGCTCATCCTCATCCAATAATTGAGGATTCTGTGCAAGTGCCTATAGACATGTTAACACCTCAAACAGTTCCGATCGGAAAGAAGTACAAACATCTACTCTAGCTTTCAATTCTTTTTCCAGCTTGAATTTCGCAATCTTTTCATTCCTCCTCGCCGCTGCGTCGATAGGGGCGGAAGGGGCTTTGGGTGCTCCTTGATCAGCCGGTTGTAGTACGCTTCTATCGTAATTCGACAGTAAATCATAAGCGTCGCACAGATTTAAAAATCTCATGTATAGGAACTTGGATAGTTTCAATACGGAAGCGCGATCCGGCGACTGTTGTTTGGAAGTGAGATTGGCTAAGTGATAGTCTACAAGCATGTACCTTCACGTCATTAGTCCGTTTTTACCCATATGATTTCGCAAGTCTTTCTTACCTTATCTCTGATGACACGACGTCTTCCAATGACTCATTTGTGCTGAATAGAGATATCTGATCAACAAGGTTCTTACATTCTTGGTAGGTTCGGATAGCAGTCAGCAATTTCTGTTGGTAAGCGGGACTGTTGTAATCGTATGAATCCTCAACCTCTTTCCGAAGGCGTTCCCCAGAATCGTACAAGGATCGAAGAGACTCCTGATTCTCAGTCATGGCAGATCTGATAGCTTGGGTTATGAAGGGATGGCGGAACCTAGATATGGGGGAAAGGTATGATAATAATACCGGTACTCGAGTTCGAAAGTTGGTTGGTGCCCGAAGGTATGGAGTGGAGTGGAGCTTATCCTGACTCGTAGATTTTTCCGATCTAATCTAATCAATTGATCTTACCTCGGCTGCACCCTTATCAGGTGATAACGTTAATTAGATACGGCGCGACGCGTCCTCCCGATTGGTTTTCAACCTTTCAGAAAAACACAAACTCCTAAGCGCGACCTAATTCGCGTCTCAAGATGGTAAACTTTGTATCATAATTGCAAATGCAGAAAGCCTATAAATCGTAGGTTTAAGATCACGATATTTGTGAACTTCTGAAGGAGGGTATTGAAAAGACGTAACCGGTCCGGGAGAGAGGACAAAGCCCGACAAAGAAAACCCCACCACAGTCGCAGGAAAAGTAGGCAACAGAGGCCTTCGCATAACAAAAATGATAGAAGTCGTCGGATTCGAGACCGTACCCACGTCTTGGATTAAACAGGTTCGCATAGGCGCAAGAAGAAAAGAAGATTTCCGAAAAGGATATCATTAACGGTGTGGTCGTGTTCTCAAAAGTGCTCGTCGTCGTTGTCCCTTCGCGTCTCTTCCTTGTTTCGTTGCTTGCAGGAAAGGAAACACTACAACAAACGGTCACCCCTGCGATCCCCACGGAAAACTAACTGCACCCCAGAATACACAATCGAGAGCATTGTATAAAAAAACATAGCCACATTTCCATCCCCACAGTATCAAGTTGGAGCGGAGCATGAGGGCTTGCTCGGGCTGTTTCTGGCACTTTCTGGCGCCCCCCTTTCCAGGCAGTGACCCTCTCCCTCACAACCAACCCACGTTCCCTTCACTCCGCCGTTCCCTCCAATCAGCATCAACATCCTCACCGCTACCCCTCGCCCACATTTGGTTTCCTATTATCAGCGGTGATCTCTTAGCATCACCAATTTATTGAAAATTTGTCCACGCCCGAAATAACCGTTCCTGAAACCATCGGTTCTCTCCCGCCCAAACGCCAAGGTGTCATGGACATCATCCTCGGGAGCGAATCAGACACACAAGATTGGCCTGGGTCCAATTCAGACCCCTCCCCAAATATTCCATTGGCACCCACCCCCACAAAATGGAAAGCAACCAAAGAGCAAGCTTCTAAAGTTAATATGCTTACAGTTCTACACCAGCCGCCGGAAAAGCGGAACAGTGCCAGGAACGGGACAGCTTTTCCGGCAGAGTCAGTGGACCTTCTTCTCGATCTAAGCCCTTCTACTACTCAAGAACAGTCTTGGGGAAATGGTAACGGATACACGAAGGATCACGAATTACTTATCCCAGCACACGACACATCTTGGGGAAATGGTAACGAATACACGAAGGATCTCGAACTACTTATTCCTGCAAACGATACACCTCGGGGAGTTAGCAATGGACACATAAAGGATCTTGAATTACTTATTCCAGTACCCGGCACATTTCTTTGTGAAGATGCCCCCAATGTCATGGATCACCCAATCTCACTCTCACATGACTCAAATCAGGCTTTACTAAAGCCTCCCCCAGACAAATACGACTCTAGAGGAAGAAAGCCCAACCATGAAAGTGATCTTATAGTTATCGCCCCTGAAAGCGCTACTCTACGCCCCTCAATCCCTATCGGTTCTCCAGGCCCTATCGAAGGCGCAATGCAAGGCGACTCTAGGAGTTCAGGGGAATTCCAAGAGGAAGGGGGAGATTCTGACAGCAGCGACACTGAAGAGACAGCACCCACCCTCGGCCCGATTCCGGAGCCTAGAAAACAGACTAAGCGTATGTCTGAACGTCGTCTCCAACGCCATGGTGATTTTTTAAAGTGGTATGGCTTCCGCTCCGGAAACCCGCAGAGGACTTAATTCTGATTGTATTGATAGGGCAGATGAGAAATCCAAAGAAATAAATCTCCAACATATCCTGGAGCAAAAGGAAGTCATTGAGGAGAAAATGACCCTAAAATCAATCACATCAAAGGGTAGGAACATCATTAGCGACCCACGAGAGTACCAACTAGAACTATTCGAGATTGCAAAGGCCAGGAACACAATAGCCGTTCTCGATACTGGTGGGTTCATGAAATCCTAGTTTACAATACTCAACTGCTAACGACACCTTTAATGAATAACAGGATCTGGAAAAACACTCATTGCATGCCTACTGATTCGCCATATCGTTGAGAAAGAATTGGAATCACGGGCGGCTGCCAATCATCCACGAGTTAGCTTTTTCCTAGTTCACAATGTTACTTTAGTCTTCCAGCAAGCCGCCGTACTGCGCTGTAATATCGACGCCAAAATAGGTGAATACTGCGGTGATATGGGAGCAGGCGATTGGAAGAAAGAAACATGGGACGATGTCCTTGAGAAACAACAGGTACTACTTCTATACATATTATGCAGATACATGACCTGCTGACACGCCCGCTCGCCCCTCACTTCCACTAGGTGATCGTAATGACGGCGGATATCCTCTATGGTTGTCTTGTTCACGCTTTTATCAAAATGCAAGACATCAACCTTTTATGCTTTGATGAAGCTCACCATGCAAAAAAAAGACATTCATTTGCCCGAATTATCAAAGATTTCTACCTACCCGAGCCAGAAAACATTCGACCTAAAATCTTCGGAATGACAGCTTCTCCTGTTGGTTCCCGTACAGACGTAGTACTTGCAGCAGCGTATGTACCCCACCCAAACATGTCATAATTGTGTTGGCTAAATCCTCAAACTCATAGGGACCTAGAGAAACTTTTGCACAGCAAGATTGCTACTACTAGTGATTTAGCGCTGCTTCAAGGTTCTATCAGTCGCCCAGAGGAAGTGGTCGCAGCCTATCCAAAACTAAGACCCAAGTTTAAAACGGACCTCTGTCGAAAACTTCATAAAGCGTATGGCGAGTTAGATTGCTTCTCCAAGATCTTTGCATTCGCCGAACTAGCGGCTTCGGAGCTCGGGCCATGGTGCGCAGATTTCATATGGAAATTCGCACTCAGTGAGACACAAACACGAAAGCTGGAACGCAGAACTGAGAGGAAGTTGGAGGTACAGCCAGAAATCGAGAGTATTGTGAGGATTGAAAAGGAGATTTCAAATCTGCAGGAAGCGGCAGATATAGTACACAAGTACAAAATTCCGCCACCGTTTGCCGATGCAAATCACCTAAGTACGAAGGCCTTGCTACTTCACGCCTATCTGAAAGAAATTTATAGTGTGCAGTCTGCAGATAAGTGCATTATCTTTGTTTCCCGCAGATATACTGCTACCGTCTTGGGAGAATTGTTCAAGAGGCTCAAAATCGAGCATATGCAAATGGGTGTACTTGTCGGCTCTGTTAGTCGTGCTAGAGTTGCAGACACGAACTTTAGCCTCCGGGAGCAAATGATAACAGTGAGTAAATTTCGGCAAGGCAAATTGAACTGCTTAATAGCCACATCGGTTGCGGAAGAAGGTCTGGATATTCCCGATTGCAGCTTAGTCATCAGGTTTGCTATTGGCCTACTCCCCGCATCACCTGGGATTCAGGTACTCATTGAAATAGGTTCGACTTATACCATTCCATGATCCAATATGTCCAGTCCAGAGGGCGAGCCCGAAGTTCTGTTTCAAAGGTATAACATATCGCCCACGGACCCCCCATGACGTAGCTAAATGGGTACAGTACATTCATATGCTCGAGAGTGGAAATCGCAGCCATATAGAAATGCTGAGCGACGTGCGGAATTCCGAGGTAGCTATCTCAAGCCAATCCAGAAACAATAGACCATTCTAATATGCGTTTCAGAAAATCATGCGAGATTTTTGTTCCAGCCTTCCTTCCGACCGGCTACTGGATATCACCGGCCCAGAGGAATCATCCGTGTTGGGAAGTCTCGAGGAACCGTATCATATCGAGCCAAGCACTGGTGCAAAGTTAACAATGGGTTCTTCCATAACGATCCTATCTTGTTATTCTCAGCGATTGGTTTGTGACTTTTGTCGACCTAACTTGTTCTCAGCCACCCTTACTGACTGTTTATTAGCCACAAGAAGACAATGAGCCTCTACAACCGCTATTCACAGTTAGATATGTTCCCGAGGGGTTCATCAGTGAGGTTACACTCCCGGCTCTCTCCCCAGTACAGCACATAGAGGGTGCTCCGATGCCCACCAAAACGGCTGCAAAGCGATCAGCGGCCTTCATGACCTGCTTAGAACTAAGAAGGAAAGGCGCACTAGATGAACACCTCATGCCTAAATCCCGGTCCAAAAGGAATCCCAAGATGGCCAATGCCCACCTAGCATTGGATATTCATAACTCCAATGTTTACCCGAGAAGGGCAAAACCAGATTTCTGGAAAATCAATACGCCACCCATTGAGCTTTGGTTCAGTATACTTTTGCTCTCTAACCCTGCTGGCATGGCCCCTGAAATCCAGCCGATCTGTTTGGTCACTCGGAATAGGCTGCCTCCAATTCCCGCTTTTACCGTTTACTCGGACAAGGGCGCAGAGTCGGAGCTTATTACCCTGCAACTTTCGAAGAGTTTACGAGCATCCCCCGACACATTAAAGAAGCTTTGCCAGTTTACTCATCGCCTCTTCCTGGATCTCTTCAATAAAACCTTCGAGCTTACTCTCGATACAGTGCCTTACTGGATCGCTCCTGTTACCGGTTCAAACTTCACCGAAGATAGTCCTCCCGCGAATACTCTCGATTGGAAGCTCCTCGAAGAGGTATCTTCAGGTGCTGACATTCTTTTGGATCATAATTACCCCGCTGAGCAATTGATTGGCCGCTTCCTCATTGACCGGAGGCAGAGGTCCCGAAGGTTTATAATTCTCGACCACCATCCGACCCTTAAGTCAACGGACCCTTATCCCCCCGGTTATGAGTGTCCTCCTGGTATAATAGACATACAGGACTATAGCTATAATGCCCCGTATAAGCGGAAGTGGTCAGGGGTGAGGTGGGAGGTTCCAGCGTCTGAGCCAGTTTATATTGCAGAACGTCTCTTACATCGTATCGATTATTTGAGCGCCCCTGACAGCAAATGGGTGACTGCAGATAGCAGAGCAGTAATATCTCCTTCGGCTTTTTCGATATCTATCGTACATTTCCATCCCCGTACCAGTATAACGACGCACAATCACTAATACCCAAATAGATCCCGAGCAAGGTCATTCACATGGCTATGATATTCCCCTCTTCCATCACTCGAATCGATAGTTATCTCCATGCATGGGAGGTTTGCAGCCTTTTAGGGATGGAGATTGATGTAGGGGTAGGTCTGGAAGCCATCACAAAGGATTCCGACAACACACACGAACACGGGGTGGCCCAGATATCATCCCAAAGGGGAATGGGAAACAATTACGAACGGCTGGAATTTCTAGGGGATTGCTTTCTGAAACTGGTAGGATCCCTTCACATCCCAATCCGAGAACCCTGTTAAATCCCTTTAAACTAGGCAACTTCGCTGTCCCTTTATATAGGGCACCACGCGGATGATGAATTCGAACTTCACGTGAAGCGAATGGTTCTCGTCTGTAACAAATACCTCTTCTCTAGGGCTATAGAGATGAAGATCCCGGAATATATTCAAACCGCAGGATTTTCACGCCGTACCTGGTATCCCGAAATGAAGCTGCTCATAGGAAAGGGTACCGCCCAACATAATGCCCCCAAGGAGGCGATTTCCCACCGCTTGGCCGATAAGTCGATTTGTATTATACTCATTCCCTTCCAATTCACCTTCGAGCTACGTGCTAATGAACCTGTCGGTAGCGGATGTGTGTGAGGCATTGATAGGGGCCGCTCTAATCGATAAAGGGCTTGATGGGGCTACCGAGATTGTAACCGCAATTCTAAGAACCCCAGAGCACACCCAGAAAGTGTGGGCCGATTACCACAATAGCTACACGAAACCCGCATATCAGCTTCAAGAGCCCTCTGCAGCTCAAATAAGGTTCGCTGAAGATATCGAAGAGTTAGTCAAGTACAAATTCAAGCACCCACGTCTCTTGATATCAGCCTTCACACATCCCTCCCTCCCCTTCGGCTGGGACAGGATTCCGAATTACCAGAGGTTAGAATTTTTAGGTAAGTTGGATGCCTATCAAATAACGAGTCTGTTCTGATAGATCTCAGGGGACGCAGTACTAGATCTTGTCTGTGTGCGCTACATTTTTCACAAATATCCCCACGCGGATCCCCAATGGTTGACAGAGCATAAGGTCCGTATCATAATAAAGGCCTACACCTGCGGCCAATAATATTAACAAGAAATATAGATGGCGATGGTGTCGAATAAATTCCTCGGAATGGTTTCAGTGGAGATGGGATTTCACCGGAAATTGAAAAGAATGGGAGCCACCTTGGACCACGCTATTCGAGATTACGAAGTCGACGTTCAAGAAGCAAAGGCCAATTCCAATGGCGCTGTGGACTTTTGGACCTCCCTCAAATCCCCTCCAAGTAAGCCCGATTCGACATATTTCAGCAAACCCTAGGGGCAACGTGCTAACCAACCGTGTAGAAGCCCTGTCGGACGTTCTGGAAGCATTCATAGGAGCCGTGTTTGTGGATTCCGGATTTCAATACAGTACAATCGAGCGCTTGATCAATACTTTTATCCTTCCATACTTTGTCGATATGACAGTATTCGACAGTAAGCCACTCACCCATCCCTAATCCTTAGCGAGAGAGAGAGAGCTAACAAGAACCAGACTTTGCCGGTCAGCACCCAACCACTTACCTCACCAAGCGCATGGTAGAATTCCAATGCGAATTCTGGGGGTTCGAGAGTCAACAGTGCACGACTGGAAACATGACCTACATCCTCACCGCCATCGTAGTGCACCGCGAAATCTTCTCCTACGGCTCTGGCGCGAGCGTCAAAGCCGCGAGGGTAGAAGCGAGTCTTGCGGCCACGAAGAAGCTCGAGGAAGGCGAGGGCTTGAGGCAGCTGAAGGATCTCTGTAACTGCGCGGAGGTGAGGGAAAAACGAGCCAAGGAGAAGCAGGACAACGAAAAATCAAATAATGTATAATAGTAGCTACCGGAAATGTTGGAGAGAAATCCTCCGTTAGATATCCTCTCCCATCTTACCCATATATTTTAAATCTAATTTAGGGAAGGGTTGGGATGACAACCCGCCCTTTACACCGCAAACCGACTTCCGTCCTCAACGCTCAAGTACAGAATACCAATACCGCATAAGCATCGCGCTCGAGACAAACCCCTTTCCCTTAAAGCCCATCACGGTAGCCCCGGATCTCCAAGAATAACCACGCCCACTCACCCAGCCCCGAAAAACCGCCTTCTCAGAAATCCCCCAATGCAATAATCCCCAAGAGCAGCAACCCCTCCCCCCCCCCCCAATGAAGAACCGCGTATCGAGCCGAACGATGTATTCCCACACAACCCCCGCCACCACCCCCGGTCCGGTAGACCGGGTATGACACCGCGCATCCAATACTCAAGCCCATCCCGTTTCCACCGGCACGACATTCTCCAATTCTTCAACCTTGACGCTGCATCCCTCATCGGCGGGCGAAGTCGCTCGCACACCCGGCAACAAACTCCACACCTCCCGCTGCCGAAAATACCAAACGGGTGCCGGAAGCGGTAATGATACGGTAGGCGACCTGGTCCAGTGAACGTTTGGGTGAAAAAAAAAAAAAAAAAAAAGACCGAAAAACGTCGGGAGGAGGGAATCAGATTAGACCATTCTCAATATTACACGGATCGCCCACAGCGCTGTGCGGGTGACCGTTTATGATTGGGGTCTCGCCTTCCGCGCTTTACTAACGGGATTCCCAGCGAGGAGTGGTACTGCACTAGCGATCGCGGCCTCCCACGGCAATCCCCGAGTGCTCGGGCTTGAAGAGAAATGAGCTTGACATATTTATTGTGACGAATTTCTTTATTCCATTTGCCACCTCGAGTACCAGCTCTTGTTAATGCGGTGGGCTTTCGAACCGTTACGAGTGATATTTAGGTATCCTTATCGCGAGCCCCCAATGCGCTGTATCATACTTTCCAAACAGTTCTGCGATATAACCACCCATGACATTGCAATGACATCGCGAATGCTGAATTCATACTACTCCCACAAAACACAGGAAAAACTACTAGCATTCATTATTCAATCATCACAAGCCTCTAGGTTACAACAATTCGACAAAAAAAAGTTCCCAATACCAAACTCCCCCACCCCCGGTGCGAATATAAAAAAACCCCCTATGAAGCATGCATCCCAAGAATTGAACGAGCAAAACAAGAGATCAAAAGAAGAAATTACATGTATCGTCATATTCAAATACACTGCTCCATTTCACTCATATAAAGTTCCACATGGCTCTTCATCTTCGCAAACTCCGTGTGCGCCGCGGCGACCTCCATTTCCACAGTCTCCTTCATGTCCGCCATTTCCTTCTCAATACGCTCAATGCGGATCTTCTTGCGCTCCATCTCCTTGTCGCGTTCATTGCGCTCGCGGCTGAGAACGCCGTAGGCCTCCTTCAACTCCAGCATTCGTTTCTGGGCGGCATCAGATTTGCCCTCGCCCGTCTCGCGCGCGCGTCTGAGCTTCTCCGTCGCGTTCTCGAGTTGGCGGGACAGTCGCTTCTCCGAGCGCTCGACTTCATGCACCTCAGTCTGCTTGACGGTTAGGATTTCCGTGTGGCGGGACGCGCGCCTTGAGGTCTCCTCCTCCTTAACGAGCTCCTGCTCGACCTCCTCCATCACTCTGACGCAGCCAGCCACGTCCTGCTCCACGACCACGAAGGAATCCGCCGAGGTTTGGAGAGAGCGGGACCTGCGTTCCAGGCTGTCGTGCGCCGCCTTTTCTGCGACGAGGGAGTTGTTCATGTCGGTTATTACCTGCTGAAGCTTTTGCGGAGAGTCGACAATGTATGGACGGATCTTGTTGTTCTCTTGCTGAGTTTTCACTTTGAGGTATTGGCGGTCCTCCTGCAGATCTATTAGCGGTAATCACAAACACGCAACCAGAGAGAAAACATACCAGCGTCTGAGCATGGGAAACCTTCAACTGCTTCAACCTATCCAAATCATTCGTCAGTGCCCCCTGCCTCTTCCTGAGCGTCTCCAAATCCACCACAAGCGCACTCCGGACCTCCTTCGCCTTCTTGATCATGGGCTCCTCCTTGAGCCTCCGCACCTTCAACTCCTGCAACCGTTTATTCAGATCCTCGTTCTCAAAGTACAACTGCTCAATCTTCTCCTTTGCCTTCTGCGCTTTACCAAAGTGCTCGTCGATGACACCGGCCCGCTCCTCCCGGAACCTGGTGAAGTTGATGACGTAACTGAGCATCCTGGTGAGGCGCGTGGAGTCCGGTTTCGCCAGGTCGTTGAAAGTGAAGTCCTCGATGCCGCACTCGAGCATGAGCTGGCTGAGGGATACGTAGAAGGCCATGAGCATGTGCGAGTCGGTCTGCGTCTCGGGGTACTCGAGGACCTGTTGCGCCGCGGCGTTCAGCACCGGCTCGATGGTCTCCTTGCGGACGCCCATCAGGAGGTCCGCGAACATTTCGAAGACCAGTTGGATCTTTTGCGGGGAGGGCTTTTTGAGATCTTCCATTTGGAAGGGGATCCCGAGCTCGCTGATGCAGTCGACCAGTTCATTGTCTTTCTGCTCGATTATTAGAATGGCTCCCCTCTATTTATCAAGGGAGGTGGGGGGGCGTACGAGTAAGAGATGATTCTCTGCGGCATATTGCTGCTGTTGTTTGCCTTTCATAGTCGAGCCTGGAGGCTTCGAATTGGTCTGAGATGATCGAAAGTTGCTTTGTCGCATATTGTATGCCATGTCGTGACGATGTCGATGTTTGTTCTATCTCTTTCTCGAGTGTGTGTCTGCGTTGGATCCAGGGAGGAAGGTCAAAAATGTAAACAAAAAACAACCACACCCCACCGTTGCCATCCACAAAGAAAAAGCAAAAGCCAAATGGTAACAATATCATTATTAGTAATCAATTTCAACAGTGCCATTGTAGTGCCAACAATACCACAAAGTAAATACAAAGTTCATCCCACCTTCCGTCATAAATCTCGAATCCCGCTTTACGCCGCTTCCCTTCGGTTCAAGACCCAATCCCATAACGGAGTAACCTAGACTACGACACCACCAACAACACTTGCACCTCACTCGCTCACTCTTGCCAACCGGAGTTTATTGCGATTTTTCCAGAACATTTGAGAAATTGGACGAACCCGGAAAGGCTTTCCAACATCTTTATGACGATATCTCTCCAGCTTTATCAGCAAAATGGGGCCTAGAAGCTCCCGATCAGCCAAAGAAGGGCTCTCGTTGGCTTCCTCCCGTTTCCTTTTTTTCCTTTTTCGAATTCGTTCAGTTCCTCAAGTGCTCTGGAAATCATTAGCCCATAAATCAAGTCCGCGAGTGTGCAGAATTTTAGCTCTGGAAAATGTTGTCAGGAGCTCCCGGGTTGCATGAAGAGGAAGGGAAGGTAAGGCTATCTTCGGTAACCAAACCTGGAGAAAGTCTCACCTCTTATCATCAACCCGCTGGCTTGCATATGTACCGATATGTATCTATGTAGGGATGTAGGTAGAGTGCTGGTACATACCCATGTAATCACGCATCACGGGTAAAGAATCGACATAAAAGAGAGTAAAAGAGAGTTATCCCTACATCATGCTTGTATCTTGTCTATAACACACCGCAACCCAGATCACAGGCATCTTCCACCACCTCCTTCCCTGGCTTTTGCCAATCCGAGTCACGAGGCATAACCTATCATGACATTGAACGGAAGGGTTAGTGACTAACGTCTCACTCGAGCTTCTGGAAAATTGTCCAATAGGAGAGCTGCTCAGGGTAGACCTTCCTGAGGCCGAAGCCCGTTTGCTAATGGGCTTCCAGGGACGGAGGATAAAAGTGCTGGTATATAGGGGAAGGGATACTGTGCATACCGTAGCCCAGCCTCACCCGTAATCCACATTTTAGGCCCACGATGTCGGATGACGGACAAGCTACAACGGGTAGCGGTATCATACCGGTATAAAGGCGAGTGATCCGGGGTACAAGTACTCCCGAGCCCTCCCCTTTCCCCGCTCTTCTACCCATCGTAGGGAAATGAAGTGAACCTGTCAGATCGTCTATTCAGTGAACACTTGAAAATCCACCAGTTGGACCCCCACCCATCCTCCCCCTCCAATAGGTCCATCACCGACCGCCCGAACCGAATAACCCACAATGCCAACAACGAACCACCTCCTCCGCAACCCCACCCCCCAAGAACTCATTCAAATCCGCAGCGCGCACCAACGATACTGGGGCGAACACCTGACACTGAAGCAATACCTCGAGCGCGAGGAAATCCTCTCGGACACAAGCCTAACAAGGAACGGCGGCATAACACACTGGACTCTCATAGACCCCACCACCAACCCGGCCACGATCCTCGCTTCCTGCGAGAGCATCCGCAAAGAGGTGTTTGTCGTGGAAGCCGGAAGCAACGAGGTGCGGCTCAGCCATGGACACGGCATCGGGAGTGTTTTCACGCCGGTCGAGATGAGAGGGAAAGGGTATGCCAGCATTATGTTGAAGATGCTAGCGGAGGAGTTGAAGTCGCATGATGGGGAGAGTGCCTTGAGCGCACTCTACTCGGATATCGGGAAGGTAGGAAATGTCTCCCATCGAGTTGCCCCCACAGTAGTATCAGGGAAATGCTAACCTTTTCTTCTCCCTTCCAGGAGTTCTACAAGAGACTAGGATGGCATCCACACTCTTCATCCCACCTTGACATTCCCGTATCCCCCACCACCACCACCACCACGGAAACCAAGACAACCCCGCTGGAGACCTCCTCCCTCCCTCCCCTCTGCGCCAAGGACATAAAAGCGTTGAAAGCCAGCCTGACCTCCACACCAGCCCTCAAACCCCGCATATCCTTCCACCCCGACCCGGAAACCTTCGATTGGCATTTCGCCCGCGCGGAGCACCTCGCCAGCTTCACCGACCGCCCCCCGCCCACCACCAAAGGCGCAATCACGACCTCGGGCTCGGCCTGGGTCGTCTGGACCCACGACTTTCAAAAGGCCGGGCCGAAGCTGCACGTCCTCCGAGTCGCGGGCGAACCCAGTAAGGAGGAGGCGGGGGACCTGCTGGTTGCAGCGTTGGCCGAGGCGAGGGAGTGGGGTCTCACGTGCGTGCATGTTTGGGAACCGAAGGAGGCAGTTGAGGAGGCGGGAAAGGAACTCGGTGGACGGGTGGTCGAGAGGGAAGGCAACTCGATTCCCAGCGTCATGATGTATGAGCCCGGAATGGGGAGCACGGTTGAGGAGGTGGAATGGTTCGCCAACGAGAGGTTCGCCTGGTGCTGAGTTCAATCGGGCGGTGTCGGCGTTTTGCTTGCTACTTTTTTTTTGTCTCCGTTCGTTAGTCCTGATGAAGCCATGCACGAATATAGATATTAGTGATGATAGTCAGTCACAAGCAACAAACAGGAAGGCTGGATGATTAGCCAAAGAATCCGAGTCCAAGTCTAACACTCTGATACCCTACATTGTGACTCCAAACATGCGAGAGGGGAAGAAAAAACATCCCCATTTCAAACCGACCCGGCAAATCCAAATCACGAGTGAGCATCCATGACAGCAAGACCAATCATCGCCCAAAGTGCCGGATACAGTACAATACAATACCCGCACAAGTACAATTCACCCAACCTAACGTGTGATACGAGCACAGCACAGTACGACAGTATACCGACCGAAACCCCCCAACAAACCGCGAACCCGACTCTCAATCCTCAGCACCCTCGCATCAACAGAAACAAGGCACCCCCTCCCTCCCTCCCTCCCTCCCGCTCTCAAAAAACACCAAATCAAGCATCATACAAACAATCATTACCCCATACCCGATACCCGAACCCGACCACGAAACCGCAAAGAAAAGAAAAGAAGAAGAAAAAAAAAAACGGACGTGGCCGTCTGTTGCCGTCCGGAAGTAAGATGGATGAATTCAGAAGCATAACACGTACGAGTGGTAGCAGATCCGGACAGGCCCACTCGCGCGCGAACGGATGTGATAGGCAGGTATAAATTTACATACCCGAGTAGAGTATCAGATCCAATCGCCCGAGGATGGGGGTGAGGGGGGGTGAGGGGGATCCAAGCACTGGCGGAGAGGGTGTCCGAGTATCGCGACGTTACGAAAGATTTGACAACGCTCACACTCACAGCGGGCAAGATAGAGACGGTTCATAGGGCCCTCGGCGATCAAGCGTTGTATCAACGATAATGGGAAAGAAAAAAAGAAAAAGCTCAGATCCAGACTCGGTGGGGATAGGGAGAGGGAGTCTGCGTTCACGTATGTACGTGCAGCGAGAGAAGGAGCCAATCCACGTTTTCCCCTCTAGATAATGCGGTATCATGACACACCTCAGCTCCGGACCGGTCCCGTTCATTATTTTCTTTTTCACATTTTTCGAAAAATATCACATTGCGGTGCGGTGCAGCATCATGACCGTACTGGATGGACGCCGTCCGCTTATCCTTGATTTACAGTTCCACCGCCTCCCCGCGTTTCCCTATCCAATTCCCAGCAGCTACACCCCCTCCTACAGGTCAAGCGGCCCTACCGGATACGGTACCGGTGATCGCAAAATTTAAAACGGCCAAATGAACAGCTCCCGAGTGACGCACCATGACTAGTAAATGCCATTCAATATGAATGAAAAAAAACGGTAGAATACATTCACCACCCCTCCCCGGCCCCAAATCGACCGACCGATGGTTCCCCCAGCCTAGAAATTCGTAAAGATAGGATAGGAAAGTAACGTCTGAAAATAAAGCATAAAGAAAAAGTAAAGAGATTAAAGTACAGGTACGATACAAATAATTCCCCGTTGTCACATGCTCCAGGGATAGAAGGAGGAGGTGAGAGAAATGGAATGGGCTATATACTCCAACGTGAACTGAACCTAACTGAACTGAACTAAACGCCTCACCGACCGATCACACACATAATCTTGCATACGGGATGAGGAGGATACGGAAACAGAGCAATGGAGAAAGAGTAGGGAAGAGCCCTCATATCAGAGCACTAGAAAGATAAAATATTGGCCAGGGAGAAGTGGGAGAGCGGGTATGTGTCAAGTAAAGTGAGTGTATGGGGTACAGGAACATGCACCAACAAAAAAAAAAAGTGGAAACGAAATCAAAAAAAGTGAAAAAACCAATGAGCATACCAGAACCCAGCAGAAATCATTGATAGGAGAGAGAAAAGACCAAAACATGCCAAAGTCCCAAAGATTCCAAGGCCACCGCGTTCACCTGAATCCCGACCCCTGAAACCTCCTCGGCCGCCTATCTTCCATGTCCCACAATATCGAATGATGCATCTCACTATTAATGCTTCGACACTCCCCCCGCCAATGCGTTTTCGAAAGCAACTAAGGAAATGCAGAAGAAGCAAACCAGTAAACACCAAACCCCAAGGGCGGATACCCCTAGTATCCGCCGGTAGTGGGAGCTCCGTTTGCCATGATCGCGGCTTCATCGGCCACTGGAGTGGCAGACGCTGTAGTTGCCAACCTCTCCAATTCCTTGTCGCACTCTTCCATCTCCGCCTTGATGCGCTTGCTCTCGTGCTCAAGTTCGTTCTTGCGTTGGAGGAGCAGTTGTCTCTTTTGCTCTGCAGTGAGAGCGGTTTCGCCGCCGTCTGTGCCGAGAGCAAGGAGGCTAGGTTCGATGGGTACGTTACTCATTTGACCGTGAGGGTTTAATATCGAGTTGATGGAATGAGCTCGTTGATTATCACCGTCAGCTTCCGCAACTGATAGAGAACGTTTGCGTGGTTGCGAAGGGGTATCCGTGGATAATTGGGCGAGAGCGGCAGCGGAAGAAGCGGACAGATCGGGGGGAATGGATGTCTGATTCGAATCCACTTCAGCGGTAGACACTGGGTTATTATCAGTTTTGGCATTAGGGAAAGCCCCCGTAAAATCCACAAGTGGGGGGAATTGTCTCTGCTCAGGATCGGGATGTTGCAGCTGTCCCAAGGAATTCCCGTCCGCGTCAGTCATCACGGTGTCATCGCCCGATACATTAGTCGGCTGTAGACCATGCTGTCCCTGCTGCTGGACTACTGAGAACGAGTCTGCCCTGCCGGTAGGTGTCGGGGTTTGGGCCGATAGTTGTTGGTGAAATTCACTTCCCGGGGTAGCTGCAGAAGCGGGGGCAGGACTAGCAATGTTGTTGTTTCCATTTGCCGGAGCAACGACTCGTTTTCGTCGTTTAATGACACTCTTTTTCATAGCCTCCGGCCTATGTACGCCATGGAGTTTATGGTAAAGACCTTCATCGCACAAATCAGCAACCGTTCAACCTTCATATTTCCAATCTCACCAATGGAAAACGAAAACGAAAAAGCAATAAATAATGCAATAGAAATACAAAGAAAGAGAAAGCACAGAGAAATTTAAAACAAGATAAAAATAAAAATGCCTCGGAAAAGCATATCTGATTGACCCGAATATGTGCAGATGATGAGGTGATTATCAATCGAATCAAATCAGATCAAGGGTTAGGGGTGACACAACATGAACAAGGGAAGCGGCTTCGGTTATTCGAGCAGATTACACGCTTCTCGTAATTCGAATCGTACGATCTGATAAGAAAACTACACGGGAGGATTGGTCAAGCTGAAAAGAATTATAACTCACCGCACGCATTGCAAATTGTATGACCACTCTCATCCCTGCGCCATAACGGTGTGATGGTTGTCCCGCAATTCTGGCATGCCACGACAACTGTAGTATTCGTGGGGGAGCCTGTCCTGACAACAGTAGCCTGGGTGTACGGCTGACGGATTTGTGAGGGTCGTTG
>QLOI01010100.1:551-20933 GCA_003313605.1 Tuber umbilicatum
GTTTAAATGGTTTGCAGAAGATGAAATTTTGAAATAGAAATCCGATGGTTACAATATTCCACTGCAAAGAGAGCTCATTGTATAATGTGAATGGCTATATGAATAAATTTATCTCATAAGAATTCGCTGGGTGTCCTTGCCTCCTAGTGTCCTCGCTTCGAACCCAAATCCAGTTTTTGTCACTCCTTTGTAGTTGATTCTGTGGAACTGAATATGTGTTGTCATAATCACTTGCCGGTAACTTCGTATGCCCTAGCTATGCAAAAATTTATGCTCCCCTCCCACTCCACTATACCAGGCTCTAGAATTACTAGCACCAGAACGACCCTAGAGGTGGACAGCTCTTAAAGATGTCAAGCGCAACACCTTTATATCTGGATACTAGTATATAGACCTCCTAGAGTGCAAAAGCTAGAGGAAACAAACGAAGGGTCTTGAAGGGCAGGCCTACATTATTCGGAGTCAATGTAGAGTGATTAATTCCTAAGTTCGGTGAGGAGTAAATTAGAGCATACTATTGCGGGTAGTAATTCTAGGAACAAGATGAAGAAGTAGGTCAGCGGACGAAAGAGAAAAGAACTCCAACACGCATTAACAGTATTACACTTTCCGGTGGAGGTTACTTGCCACAATAGTTAGGATGCAGATAGGTCAACGGCGGGAATGAGCTAACAAATCAAGTAACTATGCGACAAGATTTCCAATTCACGGGGAGTAGTGTGTTGGGATTCCGGGTAAAGGTTTTGGGTCGCTTGCGACGGGAGAAGAGTGTTGCTTTGTTACCTATGATCATACTCCTTCTCGTATAGATACCTGTACTTTATTTCCGGCCAGCCTAGTCAACATCTAAGAAACATACCCGCCCTGGTTGGCGGGCGGGCTTAGACCCTGCGGTGGAAAAGGAATTAATTACTGTAACGCCTTTTGAATGTCCATAACAATACCCTTGGGCTCCACTTCAACTAGCTAACATAGGAGTATATATCAACACAAACTCCTCCTATCCTTCAATGAACTATTCTCTTCCAAGTGTGTCCCCCTTCACCATCCACTCCTATGCTAACAAAGTAAAGACAAGTACCAGTTCTCATAGCCTCTGGGTATATTTCTTAATATGTGAGACTCTTTTACGATATCTACAACCTTCTGCTTTCCTTCAGTGCGGATGCGCCAATCCACAACTCATGCGCATTGCCGAGAGTCAAAGCATGTTCCAGAAGACAAAGAGAATTCCAAAAGCTAAAGTGCGTTCCCCGAGATACCCGAACAAACGTACTGTCATGGGAGCACCGTGCTGAGTACACTATTGTAATTTCCAACATGGGATTTTGTGAGGTTGGAAGGGTACTAGGATAGAGTACCACTTTTGCTACGTTTTTTTCTAAATTGGCTTCTTGTAAAGTACACCCTTTCCCTCCCCCTCCTTTCCTTCAATTACTGCTCTTATTAATATAGAGATAGTGCTATGAAGAGCTTGGCTGAGCACTGTCCCGTGCTGGGGCTGTTATAGTCTTGATTGGAAATGGGATGACTAGAGGGCTAGTTGTTGAATTCCCTAGTGTTCGTAGAGCTGGTGCTGCCAAGACCAGGGTTGATTCCGAGGAGGGATAGAGAAGACTCAAGAAGGTTTTCGACTCTACTTCTAGATTTTCAAGACTTCAAACTATCAAGACTGGTCTTGCAGGGACCGACCTTTTCCACACGTTCCGAACTGTCACTGGTGACGCAATGGGTGTGAACATAATGTCTAAGGGAGTCGAGTATGCACTGCATGTGATGAGCAAACATTGTGGATTTGGCGACATGTTCATAGTCTCTGTTTCCCGAAACTATTGCACTGACAAGAAACCCGCCACTATCAACTGGAGTGAAAGACGCAGTAAGAGTATCGTCCCTGAATAGTAGGAGGAAGGTAAAGCATTTCAAGGCACATTGTAGAGTTTCTGGAATGCCTGGGTATCAGCTATGATACAGAAACCTGATGACATCACAAGAAATGCAAGCAGTGAAGAAGAGGAGTGCCTTTTTTTTCCGACGGAAAGAAAACCTCATGCAAGGACAAAAAATGGAACAAGGAAATCACTGCAATACTCAGGTTGACCTGTGTGTTGTGCTCCCTGTTGTCCAATCGGGCTCCTGTCGACGGCCGTGGATGGGACGACAAGGATGTGGACTAGCGCTGTCGGACAGCGGTCAATGGCAGTCGGACCGCACCAGTCCTAGGTTTCCTTTTACGGATACCATAATGTTATTACCCCATTACAATTTTTCTATTTAATAATTAATTTTAACCTGTTTGCTTTACCTTATTGTAGCACTGGTGTGTTTAACTTGGCACATTGATCAATTATAGTCGACTGCCATTGCCCTGTCCAATCCGTCCAGATATGAGACATTCTCCTCTTTCACCCTGAGCTCATCTACATGAGCGGCAGGATTGGCTGAAGTACTGAGAACAGTGTTTAAGTGTTGGTTATCAGTAACTATTCCAAAAGTGGTACTGTGCCCATTCTGGGCACAGATGCTTCTTTATGCTGCGCTAGTACCCTCCATTATTATTAGGTTATTAAGGTTATCGGGAAACTGTATTTCCCTGGGGTGGGGTGAGGGTGGAAGATAGCAAATAGGTTTCGCATAATGGAGGAGCGGTACGGGAAAATAAATTATAGTTTATGATGGCAGAAATATCATATTTTCAACCTGCATACTGTGCAAAAAAGGTATCCGATATTTCTGGGACTTTTACTCCGCAAACACACAAATACGATCAATTCACTATCTAAATTATTGGTTGATCTGCCTGGCCGCCACATTTCTCAATCCCGCCCATCGGGTTCTGCACCCACAGCTAGGACAAGGGTGAATGTTCAGCAGCAGTACTGTGCAATAAAGGTGCGGGCATTGCCCGCTCCCACATAGTAGAACTCCTTCCATCCACCCATGCACTATTCGATCCCCCTACCGCCCAATCTGCTCCCACCACCCAATCCGCCCCTACCATTTGACAAAGTCAGACAATAATACATCGATCATGCGCGGCTTATCACTAACTTCCGGGAGTCTTTGCAGAGGATTCACCGCCACAAGGGTTCCTGCCATGTTGGGGAACATTAGGACTAGAGCGTATAGCAGCAGTGATGTGGTTGGGCAGGGCAGTTCAGAGGTTACGTTTGATGCCATCCTAGGGGCTCGAACCAACTCGAAGACTGGGACAGAAGAGGACAAGAAGAACAGTGCACGAGCTTCCCTCACCAAAGCCTTGGCAGAGGCGATACATGTCAAGGAAGCGAAAGAGGGTACTTTGATTGGAAATTTGCATGGCCTTGGCCTGGTCAGTCCTTTCCAATATCTTGCATCACATAAAGCTTGTCTGTATCTAACTGAATGAGAAGATTGCCTCACTGAACGAGCAGATTGCCAAACTCAAAAATGCCAACAGGGACCTCGAAGACGCCAACATTGCCCTCGATGAACGTCTACTCACTCACGCGCGCTCGGACGGTTACTATAGACTTGCAAGGAATCGGTATCTTAGCACCTTCAAAAGAGATTCCCTCTGCTGCACAACGAGTACCGACCTAGGCATTATCACCAAAGCCAATAATACCATTCATGGGGCGGATGCGGTGTTTGATGCTTCCCTATATAAAGGGTCTGGTGGAAATCGAGATGATTTCGTCGTTTTTGAGAAACTATATGGGGTTGCACCTATGCAGATGGCAATGATCAGTAAGCTATTTCGGCTATTTCTGTTTATTCTAATGAGCAAGAAGGCTAACTGGTCTAGAGCATGAGGAAATCATCTACCTTCTGAACGCCCACGCTAAGATTCTTAGTTCTGTACGCGATGTTAGAAGTCAGGAATTTTTCGAATTGTTCATGAAGTTTGTTAAGGTCTTCAAGGAATCGGGTTTTGATGAAAGCTATCTCATTAGTAAAGAGACGGAGGTGTGGCTTGCTCACAACGCATTCAAGAATTGCGTCGACAAAGAGGAAAAGAAACCGCAGAAAAAGGAATCGTCGCAGCGGAAAAGACACCGAAGGTGAAGAGACCTCATGGTTATGCTCCAAACTAGCTAGTTGGGCTTTCTGGAGGAGCTGCTGCCGCTGATGTGTCACTTGTTTAAATGGTTTGCAGAAGATGAAATTTTGAAATAGAAATCCGATGGTTACAATATTCCACTGCAAAGAGAGCTCATTGTATAATGTGAATGGCTATATGAATAAATTTATCTCATAAGAATTCACTGGGTGTCCTTGCCTCATAGTGTCCTCGCTTCGAACCCAAATCCAGTTTTTGTCACTCCTTTGTAGTTGATTCTGTGGAACTGAATATGTGGTGTCATAACCACTTGCCGGTAACTTCGTATGCCCTAGCTATGCAAAAATTTATGCTCCCCTCCCACTCCACTATACTAGGCACTAGAATTACTAGCACCGGAACTGCCCTAGATGTGGACAGCTCTTAAAGATGTCTAGTGCAACACCTTTATATCTGGATACTATTATATAGACCTCCTAGAGTGCAAAAGCTAGAGGAAACAAACGAAGGGTCTTGAAGGGCAGGCCTACATTATTCGGAGTCAATGTAGAGTGATTAATTCCTAAGTTCGGTAAGGAGTGAATTAGAGCATACTATTGTGGGTAGTAATTCTAGGAAGATGAAGAAGTAGGTCAGGGGACGAAAGAGAAAAGAACACCAACACGCATTAACAGTATTACACTTTCTGGTGGAGGTTACTTGCCACAATAGTTAGGATGCAGATAGGTCAACGGCGGGAATGAGCTAACAAATCAAGTAACTATGCGACAAGATTTCCAATTCACGGGGAGTAGTGTGTTGGGATTCCGGGTAAAGGTTTTGGGTCGCTTGCGACGGGAGAAGAGTGTTGCTTTGTTACCTATGATCATACTCCTTCTCGTATAGAAACCTGTACTTTATTTCCGGCCAGCCTAGTCAACATCTAAGAAACATACCCGTCCTGGTTGGCGGGTGGGCTTAGACCCTGCAGTGGAAAAGGAATTAATTACTGTAACGCCTTTTGAATGTCCAGTAACAATACCCTTGGGCTCCACTTCAACTAGCTAACATAGGAGTATATATCAACACAAACTCCTCCTATCCTTCAATGAACTATTCTCTTCCAAGTGTGTCCCCCTCCCCCTTCTACTCCTATGCTAACAAAGTAAAGACAAATACCAGTTCCCATAGCCTCTGGGTATATTTTCTTAATATGTGAGACTCTTTTACGATATCTACAACCTTCTGCTTTCCTTCAGTGTGGATGCCCCAATCCACAACTCATGCGCATTGCCGAGATTCAGAGCATGTTCCAGAAGACAAAGAGAATTCCAAAAGCTAAAGTGCGTTCCCCGAGATACCCGAACAAACGTACTGTCATGGGAGCACCGTGCTGAGTATCCTCTTGCAATTTACAACATGGGATTCTGTGAGGCTAGAAGCGTACTACGATAGAGTACCGTTTTTCCTATGTTTTTTTCTAACTTGGCTTCTTGTAAAGTACATCCTTTCCCTCCCCCTCCTTTCCTTCAATTACTGCTTTTATTAGTATAGAGATAGTGCTATGAAGAGCTTGGCTAAGCACTGTCCCGTGCTGGGGCTGTGATAGTCTTGATTGGAGATGGGATGACTAGAGGGCTAGTTGTTGAATTCCCAAGTGTTCGTAGAGTTGGTGCTGCCAAGAACAGGGTTGATTCCGAGGAGGGACAGAGAAGACTCAAGAAGGTTTTCGACCCTACTTCTAAATTTTCAAGACTTCAAACTATCAAGACTGGTCTTGCTGGGACCTACCTTTTCCACACGTTCCGAACCGTCACCGGTGACGCTATGGGTGTGAACATAATGTCTAAGGGAGTCGAGTATGCACTGCATGTGATGAGCAAACATTGTGGATTTGGCGACATGTTCATAGTCTCTGTTTCCCGAAACTATTGCACTGACAAGAAACCCGCCGCTATCAACTGGAGTGAGAAACGCAGTAAGAGTATCGTCCCTGAATTGTAGAAGGAAGGTAAAGCATTTCAGGACACATTGTAGAGTTTCGGGAATGCATGCGTATCAGCTATAATACAGAAACCTGATGAAATCACAAGAAATGCAAGCAGTAAAGAATACAGGTGCCTTTTTTTCTGACGGAAAGAAAATCTCACGCAAGGACAAAAAATGGAACAAGCAATTCACAGCAATACTGACCTGTGTGTTGTGCTCTCAGTTGTCCAATCGGGCTGCTGTCGACGGCCGTGGATGGGACGACAAGGATGTGGACTAGTGCGGTCGGACAGCGGCCAATGGCAGTCGGACCGCACCAGTCCTGGGTTTCCTTTTACAGATACTATAACGTTATTACCCCGTGAGACTTTTTCTATTTAATAATTAATTTTAACCTGTTTGCTTTACCTTGTTTTTGTTTTAACTTATTGTAGCACTGGTGTGTCTAACTGGGCACATTGATCAATTATCGTCGACTGCCATTGCCCTGTCCAATCCGTCCAGATATGAGACATTCTTCTCTTTCACCCTGAGCTCATCTGCATGAGCGGCAGAATTGGCTGAAGTGCTGAGAACAGTGTTTAAGTGTTAGTTATTAGTAACTATTCCAAAAGAGGTACTGTGCCCACTCTTGGCACAGATGCTTCTTCATGCTGCGCTAGTAACCTCCATTACTACTAGGTTATCAAGGTTATCGGGAAACTGTATTTCCCTGGAGTAGGGTGAGGGTGGAAGATAGCAAATAGGTTTCGCAGAATAGAGGAGGGGTGCGTGAAAGTAAATTATAGTTTATGATGGCAGAAATGTCATATTTTCAACCTGCATACTGTGCGAAAAAGGTATCCGATATTTCTGGGACTTTTACTCCGCAAACACACAAATACGATCAATTCACTACCCAAATTATCGGCTGATCTGCCCGGCCGCCACATTTCTCAATCCCGCCCATCGGGTTCTGCACACACAGCTAGGACAAGGGTGAATGTTCAGTAGCAGTACTGTGCAATAAAGGTGCGGGCATTGCCCGCTCCCACATAGTAGAACTCCTTCCATCCACTCACGCACTATTCGATCCCCCTACCGCCCATCTGCTCCCACCACCCAATCCGCCCCTACCATTTGACAAAGTCAGACAATAATACATCGATCATGCGCGGCTTATCACTAGCTTCCGGGAGTCTTTGCAGAGGATTCACCGCCACAAGGCTTCCTGCCATGTCCTGGCACGTTAGCACTAGAGCGTATAGCAGCAGTGATGTGGTTGGGCAGGGCAGTTCAGAGGTTACGTTTGATGCCATCCTAGGGGCTCGAACCAACTCGAAGACTGGGACAGAAGAGGACAAGAAGAACAGTGCACGAGCTTCCCTCACCAAAGCCTTGGAAACGGAGCTACATGTCAAGGAAGCGAAAGAGGGCACTTTGGTTGGAAATTTGCACGGCCTTGACCTGGTCAGTGTTTCCCAACATCTTAATACAAAGCTTGTCTAACAGAACGAGAAGATTTCCAATCTACGGATACAGCAAGCTGAACTTGAACGTGCCAATATCTCCACAGATAATCGTCTAAACTCTTTTGCACGTTCAGATGCTTACTACAAGCTCATAAGGCATCGTTTTCTTAGCGCCTTCAAAAGAGATTTACTCTGCTGCACCACAAGTGACGACACGAAGATTATTGAAAAAGGCAATGAAACCGCCCATGGGGGAGATGCTGTTGTCGATGCTTCCTTATACAAGGGGTGTGGTGGAGAGAGAAACGATTATGAGGTTTTCAAGAGACTTTATGGGCTTTCACCCGTGGTAGTTGCGGGGATCAGTGAGTAATCTTGACTATTTTGACTTGTTTAAACGAGAAAGAAGGCTAACTTGTCTAGAGCTCGAGAAAACTGCCCATATTCTAAACACGCATGCTAAGATTATCGGTTCCACAAAACTGAAGAGGGGTGAGCAATTTTTCGAATTGTTTAAGGAGTTTGTTAAGGCCTTTGAGGAAGTGGAATCTGGTGAAAGCGATCTCGGTAGGAAAGATACCAAGGTGGCGCGTACCTACGAGGCATTCATGAGCTGCGCCGATGGGGAAAAGGCACAGAGGAAAAAGGAAAAGGCATCATTGAACTAATTAAAGTATTACCCTTCAAACTGGGTAGATAGAGTTTCTGGAGCCTGAGAAGTTGCTACAGCCGATACCTATTTAAATGGTGTATACTAAATGAAGTTTTGAAACTGAAATCTGATAGTTACAATATTCCACAGAAAAGTAAGCCCACCGTAACAAGAATACCCACACAAATAATCCTGTCCCATAACAATTCTCCAGGAGTTCCCACCCCACTGTGCTCTCACCCCTCCGTAAATTACTATACAGAGTAACTTGAATGTTCCTTTTACTACTCCTTTGTGGATGTAGTTGCTGTGGAACTGAACAACTAGTTTTCATATTTTCTTGCCAATGACTTTGCACACTCCGGCTGCTTTCTAAACAAATATTTGGAAGAATTTTATGCTCTTCTCTCACCTCCCTGTCCAAGACATTAGAATCACTGGCCCCGGAGCCGCCCGCAAGATAGACTTCTAGTAAAGATTCAAGTGCAAGCATTTTATATCTAGATGTGCAGACCTCCGAGAGTGTGCAAACCAGAGAGGACAAGTAAAGGGTTTTTAAGAAGCTTGTCTACATTATTCAGAATCAATTTATAGAGATTATTTCCCAGGTTCAGTAAGGAGAGAATTGGAATATGCTATTGTAGGTAGTAATTCTAGAGACGAGACGAAGGATAAGGACGGACGGGGGGGGGGACTCCAACAAGGTTTAACAGTATTATACTGTCTGGGGTAGGCCACTTGCCACAATAGCTAGGATGCAGAGGGGGCAATAGCGGGGCTCGGAATGGGCTAACAAATTGACTAGCCATGTGACAAGATTATCAATTTACGGGGGGAGAGTGGTTCTTTTTTTTTTTTAGAATTCTCGGCAAAGGCTTTGTGTTGCTTGCTATGGGGGGGGGGGGGGGGGGNNGGGGGGACGGCACTGACTTGCCACCTATGATTATACTTCTTCTTGCATGGAAAATTGTACTATTCGTTTTTTGGCCAGCCTAGTTGACACCTAAGTTAAGACATACCCACCCGGGCTCGCGGGTTTGGGCCCAGCGGTGGGCAAGGAACTAATCACAGTAACACATTTTGATTATCCAGCAAGAATATTCTTTACGCTCCGCTTAACTACAACTAACGGCAAATATAGGAGCCTGAGCATATATTACAACAAACTCTTCCTATTCTTTTCATGAACTAGTCTTTTCCAAGTGTGTGCCCCCTTCCCCTCCGTGCGCCCATGCCAACAAAGCAAAAAAAAAAAAAAAACACTCCTCATAGCCCACCGGTGTATTTTTTTTTTTGGATGTTGGACTCTTTTGCGGTGTCTTTACAGGTTTTCCTTCTTTCCTTCTTGCAGATGCAGCTATTCAAAACTCATGTGCATTCCCAAGAGCCAAAGCGTGGCTGAGAAGACAAAGAGGATTCTAGGAGCTAATGTGCATTCCCAGAGATATCCAAACAAACACTATCATGAGAGCATGCTGGGTACTCTCACGCGATTTCCAACATCGGATGCTGTGGGGTAGGGGGGGGTCCAGGGATAGGGTACGATATTTCCGGCATTTTTTTCCTAACTCGACTCCTTGTGATGCAGCCCTCCTTTCTCTTCCCTCTTCTTTCCTTCAATTATTGCTTATAGTAACATATAATAGTGCTACGAGGAGTTGAGCCGATTGCTGGCTGTGAATCATAATTTATCACAGGTTATTAGTTTACTATGGTGTTGTATAATGGAGTCCAACCTACCGGCTAATACTATACTAGCACTATGCTAACGCTCGATCTATGATATATTCCAAGAGAACGGCAAGGCCTAGCAGCTCATATACAGAGCAAGGTTCTCCCAGAAACCCACCTACACTCCATGGGATAAACACCCCCCCTCATTTAGCCACCCATGAGCCATTCGCTTATCCGTGATAACATCTTTCAAATACTGATCCCCCTTGTCGGATTGCGTCATCAAGAACCCCGCCCAACCTCTACCTTGAACTAGAACCTATTGATATCCACGGGGCAGGCCGTTGCCCCACTTAGGTGTTCCCATAAAAGAATATCCCTGCCCATGTGTTCTCATGCATGTAAGCACCCACGGCATTCCAATCTCGAGGCAACCCAACCCTACCCGCCTATACCCTGCAGTGCTCAAGCACATCTGGAAGGTACGACCCCTCACGACTTGTGTGATAGGAAGTCCGCCACAGGCCCACAATAACCTCCCAAAAACATAGCCATAACAAGGAATAAATCAATACCCAAGTACCGGGTATCAAGGGTAAGTCTATCGAACACCGCTAATTAGCACAGTTGCTTTTCAGCCACCCAGAGAACGGTATTCCCTCTAGCCACTCGGCCAGAGTTTGGCAGCCTTTTTTCCCTCACCAAAAATTATCGTAGGTTGGCCGAGTAGCCGCATAAAACGAACAAAGAAGCGGCTACACACATAGGAGTTTCGACAAACAACTCGGTCAAGGTTCGACAGACTAACGCTCACACCTTAAGCACACTACTTGGGGTGGACACCCTCACAGCCCTCCCACCAAATTGTGCTAAAACATAAATCCAAATTTACTATATCGGTGCTCCTCTACTACCTTGCGGCTCACAAATTTATCCATTAGCGTCTCCATCTGCGCTCCCAATTCCATCACTGTATCTCACTACTCCAAGCACCCGCTTGGAAAGGATGTTTTGGTAAGAAGTGGTGAGCTGATTGTATAGTGCTGAATTCACAGGTGGATTCGGATTTTGTTCTTTCACTTATTTGGTTGGTTCGAGTTGGGAGACCGGGTGTACAGAGGCCATTTTTGATGCAGCGGGCAGGGTCTTCTTTTCCTCGAGGTGTAGGGTTAGCGATCATTTCCAAGGAAATATGGGAAATAACTTGAATAATATTATTATGGTTATTCAATCTATCCCACCGACTGCAGTGGGGCCCGAATGGTCCTCAATTCCTAAAGCCGAAAACGTGGAATTATGAACGCTCATGTAAGGCTATAATTCGCGAACTAAGTCTATTCTAGGCAAAGTGATGCCGGTTCGGATGACGAAATTATTCTCCTTTTTCGACCCACCCCAGACATCAAACGGCCCCACGAAACAGTGACCAAGAAAACTTGGGCATAAAAGTTGAATCCTACATTCTCTAAGAACCATGATGGGATTGCCATATCTGCGACTGAGCAATCCAATTTCCTCTATTTTGACCAGCCACCTGACGGTTCTAATATGGTGCATCTTTTTTTTTTTCCACCTAAGCTTCCTATCACGCAAAATAAAAGTTGCAAGTCTCCGTGTATCTGGTCATAAAGGGTCAATCGTGATATCCGGAGACACCAGGATCCACCTCATCAAGCAATGGTAAAGCACAACTCAAGTCCCGCCATAAGGTGGGTGATCTGAATTGTTGGGAGTACTTGTATTTTAGTCAATACTATAATATTATTTTTTTCCCGTTTCCTTTTGCCCTGTGGAGTTAGCGGTCCGTAGCGAAATGATAATGGATTACACACCAGTTTTCCAATAGCCTGCTAGTACAGTACAGTACAGCTCGGTCACTGCGTTGCAATGCTGATATCAAACAAAAAGAAACTCGATTGGGAGGTAACACCGTACCTGTTTCCGAGCGAACACCAAGCCAAGACAATATGGTGTCACAAGTTGGGCCAACCACAGATTCTAGATGATATTACCGTGCCCTGTGAAAATTTCAGCTTAGGTCCTTGTGGTTGGTGGCGAACCAACACGTTACTGACACCGCTTGATTAAAGGTGGTTTATGATATATCCAAATTTTGTTATATTGGATTCAACAGTTATGTCTACTCCAGTTCTGTTTGGGGGATACATGGAGATGCGGCTTACCACCTTGTATTATGAATTGTTTAAGCAGATCTTGGGCTGATATAACTTCCGGAAGTGGCTTTGATGTTGGTGCGATGGCAGATACTATATGGCGATTCATAGAATGTGCTGGAGAGTTCTCCCAGGCATGTTTCTTAGAAAGCTCAAGGTCATCCGGCGAAAGAGGGAGACGCAGTTTGTCCTAATGTACCCTTAGGTCATCAGCATTCCCCACACCAAAACAACAGTATTCTGATCCTCCCATATCATCGTCAGTAGGTAACACTTGCATATTGGTAACAGTCCAGTGTACCGACCCTATGCTTCCAACCAAATTGCGTGTCGTCCGGAGATGCTTACGAGGTCCAAGAATAATAAACATGGGGTCACTAAATAAAATCACCGTCCTGCCCGCCAATCCCCAAAAAGTAGAAGTCCGGGGTTACGCCAAAAAAAAAAACTCACATCCATATTTCCATACCCCCGCCCACCAGAACCTCGAAAGAAAATTCCGTGACTATGTTTACCGAATCTGGGACCTCCGCCGGCCCTGCCTAAGACGAACCCCCCACCCTCTTCCCTATGCAATTGGCGACAGCGCGGGTAATCTAGGGCATGGTGGGAGATGAGCATGTCAAAAACTTTGGTGCGTTTAGGGGCGGCTCTCCCCCCACAGGTCGACGATTATCGCACGCGATGCGGATCTGGCCATTACGGAAGGTTCCTTAGAAAAGTTTCGGGGGCTGGCTTAGAACGACAGACATTTTTCCGAGACGGTAGCTGGTTCCTGGGAGCACAAGTCCGTCCACAGCTTCAATCGCCCGACCGGGTGTTTCTTCATGCGCTCAGCTGATGAAACCGACCCTAGAATGCTTGCTTCATCGACCTTTATCCATTCTCCCGTTTGAGTTAATGCCTGGTGTATAGATACCGCTCGGAAGGTTCTTACCAGAATATCCATTACTTATCAAGGCAACATCAACCATAGGAAGCATATGGGGGGGGGTAAGCCTATGCGTGTTTTGGGTAAAGAATTTTGACTTATCATTAGTTGATCTGCATCCTTTGGCGGGGGTCGTGGTGGTGCTGGTGGTAAGGTGGTTCGGCGTTTGAAGCAGTAGCAGAAATGTCAATTAATGTAGACTAGTGACAATCTCCCGGACCGCTCGGTAGGTGAAAATTTTGTGTCACTAACAGTATTGAAGACATACCGTAGATCGATAAGCGACTTTTAATCCTAGGTACCCGTAAAACCCCGCACGTGCGCAGAAGAAAAATGTGCTACGACGTTGAAATTTCCCTTCCCGGCTAAGCGAGGGGGGAACACCTCAAACTCCACCGCAGCTGAGACAACAAAAGGCACAGCGCCTTACTAGGAGAGGCAACTACAACGTCCTCGCACATTTTTCTTCTAATTGAGTACTTATTGTACCACAATCAAAACTCTTGAAATTCCTTATCTCTGTCAGGCTTATAAGCCACGGATTCTGGGTCAAAAAAATTTCAATACAAATATGTTTTATCCTAGCCATGCATATTTGGTGTCAACTAACAAAACAAAACTTAATCCCGAGCAGGATCGGCGTTTTCCCAACGCAAGATTGGCCAGCGTCGGATCTCGTTAGCCGGTATTCAAATTCTGTTAACCAGTCAAACTAAACACATCGCGGCCCGATGAGCGGACTTACGTTGATAATCTGACGGCGAATTTCAAGTGATTCTACGGTACCTCATCCGTGTGATCCTGAGGATTAATCAGATTTGGTCATGGAGCGGTTGGGTTGGGTCGAGAGGCAATTTTTCCACAAGGCAAATTCGGGCTGCTGTGGAACCAACTTTAATACACTGCAAAGCCCCTGTCGGTCACTCTTCTTTGGTGGGCGTTTTTTCCCTCTCTGTCGAAGTCAGCACTTGATATTTCCTTGCTACCATTGATCTCCTCGATGGCTCTCATGATTGGTCAAAACAGCAGGATGTGAAGGAGGTTTCAAGCTGAATTATTTCACTTCCAAGCTTCTCCCCGAAGTGGACGCCGAGATGAAAGCGAAACACAGGAAACTGACGAACGGCAACCTCCGCCCGATAACCATCCTCAAGCTTCTCTGTTCTCACACCTTCTCCTTTTTGGGTTGTGAGCCTCACACCCCTTTTGGGGACAAGAGTTCCGGCTGGAGTCCGTGGCGTTGGTGATGGTAAAAAGATCAAGCTAGCTTACGAATACTGGCGCCGCCCATTTATAAGGCCACCGACCCTTCTGACGCCGTGTTACCACTTAAGCTTTGTCACCGATAGCATATACTTGTCCACGTTTTTTGTACATAGTTGGGAGTAAGTGGAGTTGTTCATTGCTGAAGCAACTAGGTGTGGTGCAACATTGCCCCAGTCTAGACCCCCACTCCTCGGACAGTGAAACTTCTCCACCGGCAGCCTTACCGAACCTTAAAAGATCACTATCATACAAGAGTTATGGTCTGGTATGCGCTCTACGACATTTACCCATTTCCGTTCCCACCAACTCCTCTCTAGAAGAAGTCCCCTGGCACGTCGAGGCTGGGACCCGCCCTTGAGCTCGACCGTTGACTCCTCTGGCACTGTTCGCGGACCATCAACTTGGCCGGCATCCTCCCCCACATCCTGCATATTGCGCCGCCCCAAGCACCAGCTAGTGCGCACACGTTCAACATGGGCACCTACCCCGCCAACATCACTGGCAGGGCGCAAACTACTGTGATTCCTCTGCCTTCGACCATACGGGTCTGTTCCTCCTCTGCGAAACTCAACCTGGCGACCCCCCGTACGAGCGTCAGGGTACTGACCACCATGCTGCGACAAAGTACAAACCGGCAGGCTGGTTGGCTGCGAAGTAGCCTGGCTGCACGGTGCTGCTGAAGTGGGAGGATGAAGGTGTGATGCGTAAGAATTTGAGGGGGACGCAGATGCCCATGGTTACTGGAGAAAGGGCAAGGGAATGTCAGGAAGGATGATGATTTGTTCGAATTAAAGTATGATATAACAAAAAATTTCTCGCCGCCCTTCACAATAGGGTATCGCTGAATAAAAACTAATCAAGTAAAGTACGTTGTATATAACCCCAACCCTACACGTAGCTCTCGTCTCTGTCCGGGCATTGCCCCCATCATCCATCCTCCCGTGTATAATAGTATCCGGTTGGGTTTCCTTTGGCTGTGATGTTTTGCCATTGTTGGTATTAGTTTTCCCGGTTGGTGGCCGCTTCACTGGTCCTCATGGGTTCGCAATGATCGCGACCTAGTGCTCTCTCTGGATAATAGTACTCGACCCCTGATACGACAATACATCCTGGCCCTCGAGTGACAATATATGGAAGTGCCTCCCAGCTATAATACACTCGGAAAGTATTATACCACCAGTAGAGATGGTAGTAAATCCACCGCAGGCCCCGGAAGATACGGCCAGAACAACGGTTATCATAACCTAGAACACAAAACTCTACCATGGGCAGATCCATCCCGCGGCCCTCCTGAACGTAAATCCACTACGACCTCCAAGGTCCTTCCCTACCGTCCCACGCCCACAAATTATTCACCAGCATCCCTGCCTACACCGCTAATCCCGTCACCATATATTAGCGCTCCAAATGGGTTTTCGGTAGGGAGGTTTATTAAGAGGCGACGGTGCGATTGCATAATGATGGATTCGCCAGTGGATGCGGCATTTTTCCTTTTGGGTTGCATAGGGGCTGGGGGTTTTTTTTTCCCCTCAAGATGTAGAGTTGGGAAAGGATGTCATAGCGATCATTTCCAAAGAAACGCGGAAAATATTATTCCACCCTGCTATCATGCTATTACCCCTACCGGACCAGTCCCTGTACAAGTTTGAAGTACCTGGTCCTTTTCCTTATAGCCTCCCTTCCACCTCATCCTTTCTAAGCACTCTTAGTCCAATTGTTCCTCATCGCAAACTGTTTCCCCACCCCCTTGCTTGGTTCCCAGGTTGGATACGATTACTTGGGCGATAATACAAGTGTCTGCCCAGAAACACGTTCTGCGTAAACCAACATATACAAAAGCCTTCAACAATAGGTACCAATTAGAATTAAACAACACGGGGGAGTGTATTTTGTTCCAGATTCAGGAGCATAGCAAGTCCCATAGATTACACGTAGCTTAGTTGGGGACGGGAAACCACTACCCGAGTTAGCAGATAACCGTCGTTTCCGTAGCGCGTAGAGAATGAAACGCCGAGAACAAAAGACTGTTCGGAATTAGAGAGTCCACGCGATTTTTTCTTTTCCACCGCAAATTTCCCTTCCTCCATATCATCAACTACTGAAATATTATCTTTTAAGAAGAATTTCTTAAAGTGGGTCAAGTGTTGGGAGGTTCGGATCCCTTGTCCCATCCTACGCAAGCCTTGCAATCGGTCCAGAATATCTGTTGGGTAAACTCGGGTCCTTCGTTGGGCTAGATCGGGTTTACCAGTTTGGGTCGAGGATACCGCTTCCTTGGGTTGGGTTTAGGAAAGTTCAACCCGAGTTACCCCTCGAACCCGTTGGGTTCACTGTCAGCTATCCCCAGTCCCTTCGCATAATTAGCGAATCATCACAGTCAGGATGCTAACCTCCTCCCTGTTTATATAGGCAATAACATCTCTCTCCGCTAGAATCTTAGCTATATTCCCATGTCCCTGGAGAGTTATCATATTCAACGCTGTACCATATTCTTCGGATTCAGCATTTGAATCTCCTGCTTCCTCCAATATCCGCTCCACTACTGCCTACTGCCCAAGCGGCGATGCTATTATTAAATTTGTAAAATCGTTGGGGAATGGATCGCGAAGGTGATAGAACCCCTGGTTTTCCTCCGGAAGGTCCGAAACTAAATTTGAAACCCATTAGATCCGCGTTAGCAAATCAGGTGAGTAGTCGAGCAGCTCCGGCCGCCGATCCTGCAAATCTCGAAAGTGGTAAGGCCAGTGTTTAGCTGCGCAATCGAGAAGGGAATGCTCCAGGAAGCAATCAATCACTCCCCGCGAGCTAAAAGGTGAACGGGGTAGACCTTTTCGTGAATAACCCGGACGAAAAGACCACAAAAATTCTTCACTGCCTTTTCGAACCCACTAGACAAATCTCCGAGGTCCTTGATTGTCATATGATCCCGCCTGATTCTGAATCCCCCGAAAATAGATGCCTTGTAGGTGCTAACAAAATATTCAGAATTCATCTCCCCTGTCGGGTCCGCGCTTTCATCACGAGTTTTGGCATAAAACTGTGCTAGATCACGCGGCGTAGTAGTGCTAATGCTGGTAAACTCCTCCGGCAAGTCATCTGGAGAAGTATTCAAGATCTCTAGCACGAGAGAAACCCGGGGGAATTCCCTGTCGCCCGAAGACTCGAGAGTGCGCAAGCATTCCGGTCCCCTGGGCTGTCCTTAATACGACTCGAGTTCTCTAATTCCCTCATCTATGAGACGGTTAACGTCAGCACTAATAGTGGGGACCTCCTCTCCGTTCAGCCGTAGCGTCGTTGTTGGTGAGTCAAACTTGACCTCAATTCTGTGATACGAGCGACTCGTGACAAGGAATTTCAACGTATATCGGAAGGTTATGATTCTCGATGACTATGATATGATGGTTAGACGGGGTCATGGTCTTCGTCGCACTCGTCCAGTACATCCACCACACAAATTACATCGCCACAGCCCTCCTCGGCCGTCGCCTTGGCCGGAATATCCTAGTGTACCTCCTCCACAAACCTACTGCCTTCAGCCCCGAACGCTTCTTCGGTATAACCACAGAGCCTAGGTCTCTGCACAAAAAGCTGGTATAAAATGGAGCGAAGAGCAAATGTTGTGCGCCGCTGTTCTTTGCTGTTATCCTTGAAGAAGAAGAAAAAGAGTAGCAAGCGATGGTGTCGTCTTGGGTCTCAAGATGTCCTACTAGGGATGGCGCGGCAGCCGAGTTTCCGCACCCCGGGTCCACCGATAGCCAGAGGAGACCGGATGTTTTATTTCCCAACCACTCCTTGCAATTTGGAGCACGTAACCCAGGTGCACGTTCCTTCGACCGATTTCAAAGCACGATTTCGGTAAGACTTGTATCCGGAACAGCGGGGGTATAGTTGGTTGCGAAACTTTGTCGAAATTCTCGGGCGAGTTTCTGTCTCGCTGTTGTGGCAATGAATGTTCATGGCGCTGTGGTTGTTGGAGCCGATGATACCGGTATTATCTGAACCGGTGTTGCCACTGTGGCCTCCTTCAACATATAATATCTGATCGCGGAGGAGCCGGAACGATAGCAGCTAGCACTCGCAGGTAGAAAGGCGAATAAGCACGAGCGGTATTCTGGAAACCTACTCTAGCGATAGCTAAGTACCCATCTAGAGTAATTTTGAATTGTAAGAAGTCGGATTTTGCCGACATCGGTGTAGTAGTTGAATGAGCTCTTCGATACTCGTAACGATACCGGTAGTTATCGGTCAAGTGAAGAAGAATAGAGGAGGGAAGAGTGTTGAGAAACTGGGGACTGCCCTTCCCTCTTGTGGGTAAAATCGGTTGTGCGCAACTCAGTAGCTCAGCCCCCGCACAACTCCATAATTCATGTCACTTGCACCTAGCAGGAAACCACTCACCCGACCGATAGATAGTGGATCAGTTACCGTACTCGTACCGTGATTTCCAAACCCCCATCGTACTCAGTCGCGAGCCAACTACTCGAGTAGAATCTACTGAGTATGGTTCTGGCGGCTAGCCCTAGCCTTGGCATCCGTATCTGGTTGAACTTGGCGTAATCATTCCCGTTTGACTTAAAGGTTGGATAAATTCACATCACCGAAAGCGGCAGACTTTAGAAGTATCACAGTAGTTCATGGCTGGCAGGAGCTAGAATTTATCCGGAAAGCCTAGCACAATATTCCCCTTCCCCGTCTCTTCCTCACTGCATGATACTGTACCGTAGTACAGTACCTGTATTGCCCCCGCACACCCCCTTCCAAACCACCAGTAGACAGGTTTCAGAACATAGTGTGGCGCATTAGCAGGATATACCAGTACGAGTATGCAGCACCGGTACGTTAGCAGCGAAAGAAGAATATTAAAGAGTGAATAAAACAGGTTTACCCCGTAGGGTAATGGTCACCAAGAAAACGCTAAATAGAACAAACCGATCATAGTGCCACATTTCCTCAGTCCCCGCTATTGCAGATTATTATGCACATTAACTCACCAACTTGCCAACCTTCTTGTCTAGGGCCATAATCCCGACCGCCCTCCTTGTTACTAAGTTAACTCTACGAGTAGCGGGAACTTTATTCCAAAACCTCTCTCTAGTGGCTCGCATATGCTGTAACATACCGTATTCGAGTGCCCCCCGTATAGCCCTAACGCCATTTAGGCGAGCAGTGCGTAATCGATAATGTCGGTATGCTCTGCGAGGGCGAATGCTGTAATTCTCAATTTTGTGACGAACAAGAGAGCGGGGCAGGCATGGAGGCTAAGCGTGTCTTGAGAGCACAAAATGCGGTTGCTCGTCACGGCGACTGGTGTTGGGGAATGGAATTCTCGCTTGCCATGATGAACGAGAGGTGCGGGACTAGTGATCGCTCTACAGTACAGTACAGCAGCCGTTTCCTCCACAATGTCCACACTAAGTTTGGTATTTCTCCAATTCGGTCGTCTTCCCTGGCCGCTCTCATACACGCGTAATATTGACCAAGTAGACCACTGCTTGATCGGCTTTTGCGTACGAGTAGCAGGTAGGTTGCATGGTATGTACGGACAAGGACGTAATGATCAGGTAACAGTGCGGATGAGATTGAATAAGTTACTTAGGCTCGACCTGGTCTCACGCTGCCAGGCGAATACCGGAACCGAACAACTAAAGGCAGATATATTTTCCATGTCAGACCTACTTCTATTCGTATACATAACGCTAGGGGCGATACTTGGTTTGCTTGAGAAATCTTTTGGAGTTGGCAGGTCCCATTTACTGACTCTGAGTTACAATTGATTTCAGCCTTTCTTTGCCCGGTACCGATATTCTACCTCCGCCACTCTAGAAGTCGTGGCGCCCAGCCTCCTCCACCTCGTCGTCCCGCAGCGAAGGAGGCTCCCCTCCTCTACGCCGAAATAGCCAAGATGGACAAATTCGAGGATCGCCTGCGCTTAATAATCGCAAAGAAGAGAATGGTGGAACAGAAGCGTGATGGGGGCGGATTAAGCGCGCCGCCTTCCGAGCCAGAACAATGATGAAGGTAGCGAATTGATGTTGGACGCATGGAGTTTATCGTAGGGGTTTAGGGGGTCTGGTAGATAGTTTTGGACTACGGTGGATTGTCTTGGAGGTTCAGAGCTTGATGGAGGAGGCTCTCTGGGCATATCATTCCTTTGCTTTGTGATCACCAGAGTGTGAAGAAATGGAGTGGTCCCTGGAAGCTTTTTTTTTTTTTTTTTTTTTTTT
>QLOI01010101.1:0-15969 GCA_003313605.1 Tuber umbilicatum
TTACGCCTTAGCCTAAAAGTATTTTTTATTGGAGAACTCACCACAGGCTCTCCACATGGGGGCCCATTGGGTTATAAGAACTTCTGATAGGGTCTTGTAAATATCTACAGGGCCTAGATTTCATCTGTAGAGCCTAGCTATCATCTATGGGCCCTGGCCTGTTACTAGTAGAACCCTATAGGTAATTTCTGCATTAATAATAGATTATATGGCCAAGACACATGTAAGGCCCAGCCATCTATCTAGGGTAGAGGTTGGAATGGACTACAAGATAGGTGTTCAATACTGTCCGTTCTGAATAGTCTCAGCTCCAGTACATCCTGTCTTAAGCATATGGTGGAAATACTGGACACTTGCGAACACTGGTGCGAGCGGATTTGCTCTGGGCCAATGTATTGCGGGCTCCGGGGAGGTGGATTCATATTATTAAGTTTGTCAGTCAACTGGGCGGGCGGGAATTTGGGCGATCACATGCTATCACTCGGCGTCAAAGAAAGGAAGGAAATGTAACTACACGATGTGCAATAAGCACGTCTGGTGAGGGTAGTGCTTCTATGTCGCTCCACCTTGTATATTATGCAAGCACAACCCGGATTGAAACCAGAGCTTTGGTATTGCCCGTTATGAGAATGTAAATCCCTGTGAACGAAAAGAAAAAAAAAAGAAGTATCATACGACCCCCGGCCATAGCTAACCCTTCTACCTCTCAGCCCCATGCCCTTGTACTGTGTTACCTGAGACGACGGCACGAAAAAGCATCTCACTGCAGCCACAAATATTCTGTGAGAATGTCAGATCTCTCGTATGCGACTTAAAAAGACAACATGCCTAGAATAACACTTCTATAATGACAAAAAATGGGCAACTTCTATCTAGAACAAGTTCTAGCCCCAAAGCACTTCCCCCGGAAATTCCCCCCTACCAAACCAAAAACTACTCGCAGAAGCCTAAACTATACCTATCTCCAGTGATCTGTTCGGGATAAGCTAGGGACGGGAATATCAAACTCTTAGTCAAGCACTGTAACTCAACCTCGGCTTTAGATCCACCGCAGCTCATTTCCTGTTGGCACACTCCCTGGTGACGGAGCTACCAGAGTACTTTCTTTTGATGCACCCGTTGTGAGAGTATCCAGCTTGAACCCAGTTTCCTTACATTTATAGAGGCGTTCAAGCTCTATACAAGTGATCAGGTTCACTATTACAAAAGTTACTTGTGCAATAAGTTAGTTGTATACCCCTTCCGAGTATCATCTCGGGCGGCTTATTCGTTCACCTTCGTTTGAATTCTATAGCTCTGTCCTTCTTGATTTGCTTAAGTACCACAGCCTATCGATTTCAAAAACACCTTTCTGGAGCCCTCCAACAAGAAATCTCTATCCATCTCCCTCGTTCCTTCATGATTCTGCGCCGGGAATGCGGTTCCTCAATCACCACTTCTCACTCGAATTCTACAACATCTTAGGGCTAGGGCACCCAACCCCTGTGGGAATAATCACGGGTAAAATGACGTCCAAAGCTTGGCGCCTAACTTATGACTCCTTTACTCTTAGGCTCTTAGCCATACGAGGACGCTACCCGCTACAATAAATTCCACCTATTCACCCAATCCTGTTGGACTGCTCCGTCCGATACCTCAAAAATGGACTCCGAAGACTCCTTCACGGAATCAACATGGGACCTTGGAATCCACGATGCCCACTGCCACCCAACAGACACAATGTCCAAAGTTGGGGCAATACCAACCATGAAGGCTAAATCACTGACAATAATGGGAACCCGCCAATTCGACCTCCCGCTCGTAGCTTCACTGGCAAAAGATTATTCGGAGAAAGTTGTTCCGAGCTTCGGTTACCATCCTTGGTTCTCCTATCTTATCTACGACGACACCGGATCCGGCGGTGAGAGGGAGGTAGATAAGAAAGATCACTATACCACTGTCCTAACCGGGGCCCCGACTGAAGACCTTATTTCCGCCCTGCCGGTCCCCAGAAAACTGAGCTCCGTCATAATGGAGCTCCGCGGCCACCTGGGAACCTTTCCGAAAGCACTGGTCGGAGAAATAGGTATAGACCGGGGTTTTCGAATACCATTTCCGGACAATACGAGTACGGAAGCGCACACAGTGTATATCCCAGGAGACACGGAGGGCGGGAAGGGCTTGACGAATCACCGCGTATCAATGGACCACCAGAAGAAGATCTTTGTCGCGCAGTTGAAGCTAGCCGGGGAACTGAATCGTGCAGTCAGCGTGCATGGGGTTCAATGCCATGGCGCGCTGTTTGATATTTTCCGCGAGTTGTGGCGTGGGCACGAGGTTGAGGTTGAGAGCCGGAAGGAGATGAAGAGGAGGAGGAGGAGGATGAAGGGGGGGTTTGAAGGGCACGAATATTTGCCCGACATCGAGGACTCGGAGGAGAGTGATGATGAGTTGGGCGAGGAGGTGGGGAAACAGCAAGAGAAGAAACAGGAATATACGCCAAAACCCTACCCTCCGAGGATATGTCTTCACTCGTTCTCAGCCCCTGTCCAAACACTCCAGCAATATCTCACCCCGCCATCGCCGAAAAAAAGGTACCCGTCAAGGGTATTCTTTTCTTTCTCGTCCACCATAAATGCCCGGCCGGAAAAGGGGCATATGGAGAAGATTATGGAGACGGTAAAGGGAGTTCCGGAGGATAAGGTTCTTGTGGAGAGTGATTTACATACCGCCGGTGAGGAAATGGACGCTGCATTGGAAGGTGCTGTTAAGGTTATTGCGGGGATAAAGGGGATGGGAATAGAGGAGTGTGTGAAGATTCTCGGGGAGAACTGGAGGGCGTTTGTTTTTGGCGACGTTTGATGGGCTAGGAAGTTGGTGTGCTGTGCTATACTATAAGGCTTGGTTCGGTTTGGAGTTCAAATGTTTGAAAAAGGCCGTATATACTCGTACCCGTATTTGTCCCGCACCCGAAAACAGAGGGGGCATTTTTCATCCACAGATGTTTTGCCATATTTCTTTAATCCCCGGCTGTCACTTGCTCACTATGTATTTTCTCTCTTGCGCGGTGCTTGTATCATACCGGTGCTTGTACAGTACTACAGTAGCAGATTTAAAAAGTATCCACACGCTTTAGCGCCAAGACAGAAATTATCAGTGCCAAGGTGTCCGGATACCAAAAAAACTGCAACTGGCGGTGTCATGTCAACAAAGTGGCTCGGCGATGCATTCAAACTCGCTAAAGCCCTGCGCGATATGCTCTCCGGCCTGCACGAGTTGGTGAACGGTGATGCGGAGATCACATGACGGTGCAGGTTGTTGGAATTTGCATGGCGGGGTTGACGCTGCGGTATGTTTGCTTGGGGCACTCTGGTGTTGGGCATGTGTGTTTACTCAAGAGGGAGGGTTGGTCGGTGCCGGAGGGTGTTGGTGGGGGCCGGCGAAGTTGCTCAAAGTGCTTATGGCGGTTGCGTAGCTAAAGGAGGATGTCAGGATGTCAGTTAAGGCTATGGGAGAGAGGTACGTTAGGGGGGTGAGCCAGATCTGTATGAGGAGTTAGTTGGTAGGGAGGCTGGAGAAGGAGCGAGGTTAGGGTGGGCAATTGACACGCCGTGATGGGCTGGGGAAAGTAGGGCGCTATGCTAACTTGGTTTACAGTCCCCGATCTATGGAGATAAGAGCGGGTAGATCAACCAGGTTTAGACAAAAGGCTTTGAGAGTATTGCAAGGTTGAGCTACAGTACTGGGTCAAAACGTTTTCAAAATTTTACAGCACATGGCAAGCCTATAGATAACGAGAAAGTTATATTAGTGTGAGGTATTAGCTGCCATGTACTTTTTTTTCTACGTCTTTCCATAGAAATATTTAAGTCACTTACACAATTGGATGCAATTATAATATATGAACAATGAACACAACTTTGATTCACTATAGTTCTACGTTTAGGGAGTTAAATTCATAATAATTATCTATCTGATGGAAACATTTAGCCCCTGTTTGATACATGAGGATTGGGCTTAAGATCTGAGTTGCGTTACCGTAGAACTCGAATAAACGATCCTTGTCCGAGGACTTTGGACTTCCTCTCTTAGTAAGGTCTGGTGTTTCTCTCTCTTTTTTTTTTTTAATTCGCCCCAGAGAGCAGGTCTTTTGGTATGTTTTTCGCCCCTTTTCCAGAAGAGGAAATTCTAGACCACATAGCACAAGGATCTGTTATTCGAGCTCTTAGGGTAGAAATAAAAGAAACCCGTCCTCAGTTTTCCAAAGTTGCAACGGCCAAAGCAAAAACAGCTATACGGTACCACGACAAAGGAGGATGTCCATCCCCCCCGCTTTGTTGTCGGATGCGTTTTGGTTGTCAGTAGCAGCAGGTTGGGAGCAGCGGAAGGTTCTTTTCACCAGTGCAATCCCCTCAATCGGGTTTCAGGTCAGGCAGCATGCCCACAGTTTCCGTCCATTTCGGTGGGTCCCGTTTGCCCCAAGAGTAATCGCTTTGTTATCGCACCAACTCTGGAAACGTCTCTTCGGTTGATGTGATTCAAATGGGTGAAATTCAGTCACCGTTCACGGTGGCCTATAACGACCGAAACCGCCACGGGGCAAAGGTCTCGGAAGTCAAAACTTAAAAAATTGGGGAAGAGAAAGCCAATGTCCCTCAACCATTGGAATTTTGCAAGCGATAAACTTATTTATGATTATCATCATTGGTACCATTGGGTACCCACCGACACTATGCTAAATTGTAAAGGGAGGGGAATTGAGGCCGAGTAGGAGAGAAGCCGATAGAGGCTACGTTTAACGATAGTCTAATCACCATCAGAGTTGGATTGTTCCTCCCCTCCTCTGCCAATCATCCCGGATTCCCACCGCTGTACGGCACCATCGACCACCAAGTCCAATCCCTTCGACTATGGCATCGGAAATAGCTCACCGCTCTGCATTTAAGGCTGTTTGTATTTGCATTCCCACGATTTTCCTATCGTGGGTGGGGTAGATTGCAGTAAATTATGTGCTGGTCTTACTTTTACCCTGACAGACTTTCTAGTTCTTCGCTAAAATTCTATTTCTTTATCTTCTCCTTTCATACAAGCTTGGCAACGGCCCTGTTGTCTCTCCGGATTCTGCTGAAGTCCTTTTTTTTCTCTTCAATTCTCACAACCTTTGAAACTTCTCTTACCCTGATTTGATATTGTTGGGCATGCTATCGGTACCCGGTGGTGCCTGTGGTCATAACCGTGCTCATTTCTTACAAAATTCTAACGATTTAGGGATAGTTAAATTTTTATTTTTAAGTTTTCATTTTCTAGATCCATAAATATTGGCGGTTTTGCCTTGAACGAACCCAGCACTTAGATGCACAAATTCCCATCGCCAAAAAAGGAAAAAAAAAAATCATCCTAAACCTGAGGAAGTTGTGGTCAGGCACGGGTGTAACTTTCAAAAAATATACTCTGGCGACTTACCACATGATCACTCCCCGCTCCCTAGCAAAAGAATGTAAGACTATTCCCCCCTCTTTCTTTTCACCGAAGTGACGGATTCCGCCACTAACTGATAATAATGTATGTTGCATTTTTCAAAGTGTCTCCTCGTCTGAGCCTGAATTTTGAGTTAGTTAGTTCCCTATTCTATGTGGCCAGTCTATCAAGTATCCGGACATCTTGCCACCATTAATGGTTGCGTTGAGGCCATTGTGTCGAGATACTTTACAAACGGGCTAGCACTTGTGCCCGTGCTAGGGGGGGGGGTCAAAACTTACCTCTCCGAGGGTTCGTATGTATGAATATTAATACTACAGGTAGGGCAGTAGTATATTCCTTCCCGCTGGTGATTCCTTCTACCGTCATTGCCTACGTGGTCACCCGCTGCGAGGAGTTCCGCTGGGGTTGGGCTTACGGCCTCGTCTTCGCTCTCATCTTCACCCTCATGTTGGTCTGCGTCCCCCACCTCCTCTTCTGGGGCCCGTTCTGTAGCTTGGCCTCTAGCCCGGCCCGCGGCGGTTTGGTATGCGGCTTGGTCGGTGTCTCGGCCTCTAGCTTGGTCTCCAGCTTGGCCAGTAGCCTGAACTGTAGGCGCTGGTGCTGCTTTGGCCGGTTCTAGTTGGGTCGTGTCTTCCTCTTCCTCCAATATTCTATTCAATGCGGGGACATCGTCCTGGACGGCAGCAGTGATGGGCCTTGCTAGTTCTCTAGTCTCTGCTGCCACAGCCGCCACTGCCCTAGCCTCCGCTAGTGTTGGCAGTGACCAGGGGTCACCCCCAAAACCTAGTGGTCACTGGTTACCCCCCTATGCCATGACGAGTGGTCAGGATCAGTCATAGCGGGGGTCAGAGGAGCAGTGGGTTAGGATTTGAGAGTAATGTTTGAGAGAGGGGAATACGATAATTTCAAAAAGAAACAGAGAAGAGTTAAAACTATGAACTAAAAGAAAAAAACCCTAGTTCAACAACCACCTATCCGTATTGCTCTCTCGGGAGAGATTCTAGCTGAAAAAAGAGAAATAAAACTTATTCAGGTATGCTAAGGAAACCCTGACCACCCATCACCCCTCATCGCCCCCTTTGTTGACCATTGGTCAATGACAATAGTCATGGTCAGGGCCGGTCAATACATCAGCCCTGGTAACTGCCAACACTGGGCCCCTCCACTGCCCTAGCTTTCGCCAGTCTAGCCTCCGCCGGCCTTGCCACTGCTCTAGTCTCCGCTGCCCTAGTCTCCACTGCCCTAGCGTCCGTTGCAGCAGCCTCCGCCGCCCTTACCTCCCCCCTTGCCTCCACCGCCCTTGCCTCCGCCACCCTTGCCACTTCCCTAGCCTCAACCGTGCGGGCCTCTGCCCTAGCCTCTTCCCTAGACTCTGCCACGCGGGCCCTAGCCTCCGCCTTGGCCGCAGCAACTCTAGCTTCCGCTGCGCCAGCCGTTACTGCACTAACCACCGCCAGTCTAACCTCCACCGCCCTCGCCCTTGCCGCCCTTGCTTCTTCCCTAGCCTCTGCCCGAGCTTCTGCCATGCGGGTCTCTGCCCTAGCCTCTGCCAGGCGGGCCTCTGCCATAACCTCCGCCACGTGGGCCTCTGCCCTAGCCGCTGCGGCTCTCGCCTCCGCCATCCTCACCTCCACCGCTCTTGCCTCCGCCGGCCTAGCCTCCACCAGCCTCCACTGCTATCTGGGCTTGGGCAGCAATCTCTGCTCTTATCCTGGCGATTTCGCTCATAGTTGAGGATTACTGGGATACGATGGTTTCTTGGGTAGGATAGGATAGGGATGGGTTTGGTTGCTGACCTTAACTACCAACCACAGTTGTTGCTCACGGTTGGGGAGTCTATTAGACTGATCGATCATGGACTGGAAAGAGTCCCGACTATCCACAGCAACCGGGTTCTGGGTAGCAGATTGTGGAAGGACGTAGGTCAATAAATCTCGCGTGCCAAGGCAGTGGGTAACAAGGGTTGAGAGAAAGCTCCAGTTCATGTAGTACCGGGGGTCTAGCGGATACCGGATAGGTTTAGCTAGGATAAATATATGAGATCAAAGAGTGAAGGGTAAGTCTGTCGAAGTTCCTCCCAGTGGCCCCAGAGTCTCCCCGACCATCCAGAGAATGCTCTCTGCTCCAGCCACTGTGCCAAGAGTTCGACAGACTCTTTTCCATCACCAAATTTTAGCGTCTATAGGCTATCCAGCTGCATAATTCGCGTTATACACACATAATTTCGGCCATCGACAGACTTTTGCGCACACCCTAAGTACGAGTACAAGCACAAAGATCCAAAACCTTGCACCCAATCGGCTTTGAGCGAAGCGTGCAGGATCACCGGCGGCGGCCAATAAGGTTGTAGGTGAGATGGCAAACATTTCTGCCTCCGGATGGAATTGCTCCTAGCCAGTCGCGGCAGCGTCCATGATATCGGTTGTAAGCCATCCCGCGGGCTCTAGACCCCTCGGGTCTGGCAGTGTTTGAATTCGCTGAAAACTCTCTTCTCCGTCGAAAGGATCCATTGTGTAATCTTCAAGTGTCCATTGTCCAAACCAGACTGCCGGGGCAGCTGCCATCGCAGGAGAAAAGTTCAAGTCGTTGCCTAAGGGCTGATGAATGCGGGTGATGGGCAACCTAGAAGGGGTTGATGATTTGACAGCTTCTGTACAGTGCAAAGCGGCTCCCGAATCATCCATGGGGTTGGACCGTAGAAGTTATGTTTGCTTGTGCTCATAATCCCGTCTTCCCGCTCTAGCACTGACTTGCGCTTTTGGAACCAGAATATTGGAGGCTGATTATCGATTTCCAAATAAGCAAAATTCGGAAGTATGGCGGAGGAAGGCCTGGTATTGAGAATATTAATAGAATTGATAAGGGTCGATATATAAACAGGATATCACGGCAGCTCGAAACCTTCGAGAAGCGAGAGAAAGTAAATTAAATACATTTATGAATTTTGGCTTTCTTTTCCCATTTAGAGCAACAAAGAATCGAAGGACCTGAACGCCCAAGTCAAAAGCCATTTCAATAGGAGACAAAGGAATGTCAAGATACTCGTAAGGGCCTCCGCCACTATCCCAGCAATAGCGTAATAACATCAGTTGATCGGATAAATTTATATGTTCACAAAAACCATTGAGAAGGCTGGGCGCAAGTTTTTTCACATTTTCTGTCATCCCCTTTCTCGCGCAGTCCCACCAGTAGTAAGAAGCATAAATATTTATTGCGGAAAGGGCGTTGTTGAGGGCCCGGGGAGGGGTTGGCGAGGGGTTGCGCTGGACACTTCTATCGTAAAACTGTGTTATGTTAGGGTAGAGGGTGGAATAGTTTCATTTACTGTATCATACCTCCGTAGAGGAGTGCTCTTGCATTGCGACCAGAACCCTCACTAAATTTTTCTCATCAGATCCACGTGACTATAATATCTACCAGCCACACTCGTAATGGAATGAAGGAGCCACCGTTCTCATTCCTTTCACCTTTCACCTTTCACCTTTCACCTTTCACCTTTCACCTTTCACCTTTCACCTTTCACCTTTCACCTTTCACCTTTCACCTTTCACCTTTCACCTTTCACCTTTCACCTTTCACCTTTTCACCTTTCACCTTTCACCTTTCACCTTTCACCTTTCACCTTTCACCCTATCATACCAGATCACCTGAGAATACACTACCACCCTGACTCGATTTTAGTTACGGTATTCGAGTTTGAACTTATATTACAGCTCAAAAATCGCAGGAGCATGGGGCTGTGACTGTTGTCAAATAACTTCGGAGCGAGCAACCTCGCAAAACCTGAGCGGTCCGGTTTTGCGTTGATTCCTCAATACAGAAAAAATGTTCAGGGGATTGTATGTGTTTGAGAAGGGGGGGGGTGTTGGGGATGAAGAAAAGGTATGCATTGGAGGTTGGGGGTGGGAGTAGTCGAGAGACCTTTGGCCTGCTGCAAATTCAAACGGGGTCTCCCCAGGTGGGGAGACTGAGCGCAATCCGATACGGATTTCTCAGTATGTGCGACAATGCCAAGCTGCGCACTGTCCAAAAAGGGGACTGTATCAAATATTGAAAAGCTATTTACATGATTATGTATACCGGAGAGGCTCTCAGAAGAATTTTTTGTTCAAAACACTCGGCTGGGTATCGATTTTTTATATTGTCTCTATGCCGTTTTCTTCAGCAGTTTCCAAGTCGTTTGTTTTTGCGCTCAGTCTCCCTGCCAGAGGAGGCTCCGTTGTATGGCCTTAAGTAGCATATAGCATCAGATTTTCCGAGTATGTAAACTCATTTCTAGTCTTATTTTCTTACAACTTTTTCTGACGACCCCTTTAGGATACCCCCACATGGTTGAGGCGATGAACTAGCGAGCAGCAATCTCCCTCAGCAAGCAAGCTGGGAGAAGAGATGAATATTTCAATAATCTCATTTTTTTGGGCTCAAAACGTCACCCCATCCCAATTCGTGGAATTTTGGAATTACTACCCGGAAGGCCACTGGAAGAGGGTTGTTTTTAAAAAGTAATACGGAACTAACTGTTCAGTTACTGTAAGATTGAGTAACGTATCCCCAGGCACTGTGGATAGTGAGTTTCTGCTGATTGGCTATAGGGGGTGTGGGTTTGTTGGCTTGTCTAGTTGTCTGGCTGTTCGGTTGTCATATTTTCTGATTATTTTTGTAATTCGCCATCTCGGGTGGTCCCTGTAAATCTTAATCCAAATATGAATTGAGGATCAGCCCACGTTAGGTTTATTTTGACAAGTCAATAGAATTGCGAAAATTGATTAAGCATAACCAAGGGACTTAGGCTATACCATTCTAGGCAGACACTAATCCTTCTTGAGAGCTTTCGTCACTGAGTCACTACGAGTGCCGCCGATTAGTATATTCGTCATGTGAGACTGTCCCTTAGAGCGGCATGATAGCAACGACAAGATCACCATCGTCATCGCTGTAGTTGAGAATTAGCCAGACACCTCCTACCCATTGCGGCCTCATACTACTTTTTAATTACTCCAAACACATCCAAGATGGGGCATACAAGTGGTGCTATTGAGATACCACTTGAGATTCGTTGCGCAATCCTCACACTTCATTTATTTACCGATAAAACCTGGACTGAGATCTCAAAATGCCTCCTCGTCCATCCGGATTCTGCCCGCCTGTAACCGGTACGGGTACTAGGTTATGTTTTATGTTTTGTTTTAAGTATTGTTTGATACTTAGTATGTTTTATGTTTTGTTTTAAGTATTGTTTGATACTTAGTATGTTTTATGTTTTGTTTTAAGTATTGTTTGATACTTAGTAGTGTTTATGCCTTGATGGCAGAATTCGTGTATTTAATGATCCGTAAAGTCTGGCTTTGGAACAGCAGACTTCGACAGACAGTATTCTGAATATACTCGATTGAACAGTTACTTCTTTATTACGATCTTAAAGACTTTAGTTGTTTGCAATCACCTCGAGGCCTCTGTTAGGCGATTATCTTTGTTACTCTTTAAGTACCTAGCGAGTCTACTGTGAACCCACCGAACACCTGACTAGGCCCTGGCCCAGACAGGTTACACTGCCAAATTTGTCAGAAAGCAAAGGTATATGATACTAAAAGAAAATAGAAAATAGAATGTAATAGCTGAATGTGAGAAATATTATAGGAGTGTGCAAGTGATCCAAATGACTTTCAGGACTTGCCAGTGTACGCTGTTCTCCAGAGCTTAAGTCGGTCGGGACAGCCTGAAGTGATACCAGAGGACTCTGAAATGTCGCTTGCATTGGGGAGCACCTTGCAAGATAATGGAACTCTAAGATATCAAAAAACATTTCCTGAGATAGTAAGAGAATTGGGGATTAAAGTGGCTCGTTCTACAATTGAACGGGTCATGCATAATCACCACAATATCTATCGATTTCCTTGTGTACAGCCCAAACCTGCCCTGAATATGTATTATAAAGAAGCCCAGATGAATATTGCTTTCTGGGCTATTCAGATGAATCCACGGTAGGTAGCTACTTTTTGAATAATTAAATTATTATATTATGTGACCTGTCTGGACCGGGGCCTAGTCAGGTATTCAGTAGGTTCACCGTAGATTTGCTAAGTACTTATACAGTAACAAAGGTAATTGTCTAACAGAGGCTTCAAGGTGATTGCAAACAACTAAAGTCTTTAAGATTGCAATAAAGAAGTAACTGTTCAATCGAGTATATTCAGAATACTGTCTGTCGAAGTCTGCTTGTTCCAAAGCCAGGCTCCATGGATCTTTAAATACACAAATCCTGCCATCAAGGCATAAACACTAAGTATTAAACAATACTTTAAAACAAAACATAAAACATACTAAGTATCAAACGATACTTAAAACAAAACATAAAACATACTAAGTATCAAACAATACTTAAAACAAAACATAAAACATAACCTAGTACCCATACCGGTTACATATTAATAAAAATATGTCACATTTAGATGTTTTATATACTCTGATGAGACCTGGGTTGAGATTGGCTCCCCCCACCGCCCTCCAAATATTTCCCGCCCTCGTGGGCCAAATCCTCTTGACTACAATACGTATCATTTTAAACCTACAGGAGTACGGCTCATGTTTTGGGGCTGTATGAGCTGTGGGTATCAGGGTCCTTGTTTTATTTGGGAAAGAGGGTCACCACAAGAGATGGAATATTATAATAAAATGGTAGAGAAGGAAAACAAGGTAAGGAGATTGAAACAGGATCACAGAAGAGTACAAGCACTTATTGAGGGGACAGAAGAGTTTGAGATTTTAAAGAAGTTGAATACTAATGTACAAAGATTGGATCAAATTGATCCTCTTCCTTCAGGATATCCCAGGCAAAAGCGGTAACCTGCCTGGGAGTTCAAAGAATTGGTTAAAGAGAGGGGAGACAGAAGCAAAGGAGGAATAGATTGGATTTTATACAGAGAGAAGATTTTATGTCCTCTGTATTATCCTTTCATGTGGAAGGTGGAAAGGGAAACTGGAAGGGAGATGTGGATGGTAGAAGATAATGCTTCTGCACATACTACGGCAAAAGAGGTAGGAGAGGAGGAGCGAAATGGACTTGGATTACGGTTTGTCGATTGGCCGGCTCAATCTCCGGATCTTAATAAAATAGAACCTCTTTGGAACTATTTAAAAGATTCACTGGAGGAGTATGAGTTTACTGGACAGAGTCAGACTACAAAAGATGAGGTTAAAAGAGCACTGTTACAAGAGTGGGAAAAGATACTGATTGATTTGATCAATCGGCACTACTTGGATCTTCATAATAAATTTGAACTTGTAATTAAAAACAAGGGTGACAGCAACTTCCGTGGATGAGGTTTTTCTTTTTTTTCTTTTTTTCTTTTCCGTTTTCTTTTTCCCCTCCTGCCCCTTATCCCTGTATCATCATACTTCTTTTGTCTTTTTGTTTTATGCTTATATTTATTGAATTTCAGTAAAACCATTGCGGGAACGCGCAAAGGACTCAGTTGTGGTGTTGAGGAAAACCTGGTTGCATCATGCCGGCTTAACCCACAATCCACATGACGAATATACTAATCGGCGGCACTCGTACATTGGCGGGGTGGAGCGATGTGAAATCGCACAAGTTTTTATAGTACGTGACCTGAGGCCAAGGAAGACCTAACTCGCGATGGGTGAGCCCGTTGAGGAGGATTCCCTCCGCGACACATATTTCCACATCCAGAGCGTAGGCCACCAGTGGGTAAGGTGTGTGTATAGGGCTTCCCAACGTTTGCAAATTGTTCATCTAGCTCCAAAAAATGTTATCCATAGTAGCCATCGATAGTGGTTTGCGGGTCGATGCGCCCCTCGAAAGGTCGAGTGATTGTCGATGAAAGTGTACCGCCATCCCACTGGCACCACTCCCGAAATTCATCCAAGTATATCTTACACCCCCCCTCCCATTCGGCAGCTGCGGTGGCTGGGGGGCGCATATATCGGCGTGCTTGTAGTGGTATACTCATGTGCGGGCAGCTCCCGTCGACGATGGCGGGACTGGCTGGAGATGGTATCATAACTTGACTAAGTTTGGGCAATCTTCTACTTATCATAGGGGGGGTGGGTGGTGGCGGATGTCAACCGTGGGATTTTCTTCTCCCTGAGTGGATTCTATGATATCATAATAAAATTATTATTTGACAGGTTTTTCCAGATATTCCTGCGTTAGACTAACCACGAGCCCTCCCCTCCCCCTTCGCCCGTTTCGCCCGTTTCGCTCAGTGCAGTAGTCCTTCGTAGGGTGTGCGTAGGGCTTAGAAAAACGAGGTATTTTGTCTATCGAGTGATGTTTTGTGATCTTGGTTTATCAACGCAAGGGAGATTCACACACTACCGTACTAGGAGCTTCAGAGCGATTTGCTTGCTTGCTTCTAGGCACGCGATCCGAAATCCGTCGACAGGAATGAACCTGGTACTGGGGGGGAGGGGAACTGTCTATTCTGTTCCGCTTCTGCTCCTCTGTTCGCTTCACAATTGTGCTATCTTGGAGCACTTTTTTTTACCTGGCGGGTGATACCTTCTGAGTATCATACGGGGGATTGGGCGGGGCAAGCAGGTTTGTCTATTCGCGTGGGGGGGGGGGGGGGGCGCAGTGGTGAGTGTCAATTTCGGAATTCTTCTATGATTACTGCTTTTTTTTCTTTCAAGGAGGATTTTTTGGGTGGGGTGTTTTTCTCTATCCGCACCGCTGTCTATCGCCTTTACATAGCATTGGCTTCCGGCATATCGTAGCTAATATCGTATCGTACCAAAAAAGGAAACCCCCTTCACCCTGCTTTTACTCACTCACACGCTCTTCCGATTCACTGTGATGGGTGGAACCGTACGGCCCTCCGGGCTCTCTCGGATCTCTTTTTCTCTCAACGGGTGAGGGGGTGTCACTAGTACGGGAATTGAAAGATTTCTTTAATTTCTTGCTGGTCTTGAGTAGGGAGGACCTCTATCGTTGCTAAGTAGCCTTTTAGTGGGACTTGCGGAGGTGTTCATTTCCGACCGGTCTTTCGAGTTGTGTGCTATTGGGGGGTGGCGGTGCCTAGTTATTGTCAGCTAGGTATGATATCGTACTATTTGTTAAGCAGTGTCATTAAGTCCGTACGGGGTTGCTCTCAAGTGTCAAGAATCCTTGTGCTGTGGTGCCACACTTTCCTTATACCGCTAGTCTCGTGCTTTACCGTGAAGCGTGGTGGCATCGGGCTTGCTGGCTTTGCTAGGTTGGTTGGTTCTGTTCGTTTGCTCGTCAGGAATTGATTCTGTGTAGTGTATAATACCAGTATATAACGTCTAAAAACCCTTATATTATATCCCCTCCTGCCTTCCTAAGCCGTCCTCGCGGTAAATCTTTAGGGGTATTGTGGTCCCGCCCCCCTCATGGTGGCGTCTGCTAAATTCGATAGACTACCAAAGTCCTAGACAACGATCTCAAAAATCTAGCTCTACTAATCAGTGTCATCACACCATCAGTGGGGCTTTACTATGGTGATTTGCTAGGCAACTAATATTATCGAGAAATTGGACCTCCCAAAGTTGCTTATTAGCCCCACATAATATTAGTATTCTAATTACAAGCAGCTCAATAATCTTTATTATTTCCCCCCCGAATTCTTTCTCACCTTCATCAGGACAGAATTTGAGTATCTTGTTTCTATTGGAACTTGGCATCATGGAAGCATTCAAATTAATAGAAAACCAGTGCAAGTTGAAGACTTCAGAGGTCCAGGGTTGATTTTGAATGAAATTTTGTAACAGGCAGTAGCCTGCATGCGTTGTATTCAATAGAGTAAAGCGGTAGGCCAGCTATCGCTAATGTCTAAGGGAGACCAAGGAGAGAGGCAGGCTGAGGAGCCTGATCAACAGCGCGATGCAAGATGTAACCGTTATAGGCTACTATTGTTTTAAGGCCTACAGATTGTTTTAAGGCCTACAGATTGTTAAGGCAAAGGACCAGGTTAACGGGCCTGGTAAGGTATTTGTTTTATGTTGATTGTTTAAGGCATCAATTGATACCTAGTTATTTGATTTTATTATAAGGATACTGGTGTAACGACCCTGCTGGATCTTACAGTAGACTTAGTCTTATCCCATGCCGGAGCCCGGAAGGGTTACGGTTAGGCTAGTCAGGAAACTCTATCAAAGGGTTACCATGTGGACTAAGCAAATGGTAATGCTTAGACAGCGAACAAGAAAAGGGATACCGGGTAGGTAGGGAAGTCTACGCTGCAAGTTCGGATGGTCACCGAGAGTTCCGGCGAGTTACCCTACCTAAGGCAGGTAGTTACCCTACCTCAGGGAGTATAGTTACCCTACCTTGGTAAACAGGTTACCCTACTTTTGTATAGGAGTTACCCTACCTCGAGCGTAAAATATTATGTGAAGTTTGGAGAAAAGTCATAGGATTGTTTGTTACGCAAGATTATATAGGAGGTTCGAATCTGGGCTCAATCCGGTAATCCGTTGTTGGGCTACGAACCGGAGAAAATCTTGCCTTGGGCGAACATTGAGAAATCT
>QLOI01010102.1:0-17902 GCA_003313605.1 Tuber umbilicatum
AGCCTCCCCAACTCATCACCAGTAGTAAGGACGACCCCATTCTCACTAATCCAGAACTCGACGCCGCCCTCCCTCCTTGCCCTCCCCACATCCACATAGAAGAGCACCTGCGCATCCGCCCTCATGCCACTCTTGACGCCGACCTCGCCCGTGGCAAGGTGTATGTGGGTGCGCCCCATGCGGGATAGGTACCCACAGGCTAGTATCGCCTCGTATGCGGGGTAGAATGTGCCGTGGACGGCACTGGTGATGTTGGCCGGGAGTGGAGTAAGGAGAGTACTGGTGTTGGCAAGGGGGATGGAGTGGCCTTGGGTTGCACGGATCAGGTAGGTATGTGGGTCTTCCTCTGCCGCTGCCGCTGCATCCTCAATTGCAGTAGTGGTAGCGGAAGGGGCAATGGGGGTGAGGGAGAAGCGCTGCTTGTCGTTCTCAGAAACGACTTGGCAGAGCTTTTTCAATGTTAGGCCCATTTTGCGGAACTTTGGGAGTTGGAACTATCCGACTGTTAGCGCTAGCACGGGAGGGGGGGAAGGGTGGGAGGAACCAGTTCACCGACGTTGGCGTACCCGTCGTCTTGTAGTGCCAGGCCTTCTTTCACCGCGCCGTGGCGGAGGGTGTAGCTAAGTGCTTTGGAGATTGCGCGGATTTCAGAGGCAGAGTTTGGAGGTCGGCTTGCGCCGCTGCCGGCGGGGGCGTAGGGGGTGGTGGTTGACATTTGATTTGGGATGAAAGGAAGCGTTTTTGGGGTTGGTATTGTTGCAGCTGGCAATATTGCTGTGGCAGTTGGTGAGAGTGTAGGCAGGATGGTGGATGTGGGAAAGAGGTGAGGTGCGGTGATATGTCGTGGAACTCGTATAAACCGTTGTGGGCTGTAAAATCGCAGCTTGTTGAGTGCGTCAGACATGGATTTTCTACTCATTTTTAGTTTCTATGAACTTTCTTTGGCGCGGAAATGATTGGACGGCGTCTGCTAGAATGTTTTTGTAGTGAGTCATCTCGTAACCCACCTCCCCTAACTAAAACAAATTTCGCTAGTACTATTGCAGCCAGCTGCCCCCTTTGTTTTGTCAGCATAGTGAACAACGTCAATTATCTTCAGATTTCGACAACCAAACCCTCCCCAAAACATCAACTGCGGTAATGTGGTAATGTGAGCGGCAGCTATAACAACACCGGGAAACAGCTGCGATTTTCCGGTGATCGATGGATACCCCAGATTCTGTAATGGTTTTCATTAGCTCCTCGGAAAAGGCATCGGTATGTTATTATAGGAAATCTCGGGTGGAGGGGGTAAGCGATTGGTTTTTACAAAAAAAGACGAGTTTGTAAATTGGCATACTGGTGAGGATCGGGCAGTTTTCCTGTCTTGTTCTGTTATAGGAAAGACACCCCTCAGGCATGAGAAAGAGCATACTGTACACTGGGGCAAATGGGGGAAGACTAAATATTATACTCGTAGTAGTGCCTTTGGGCAGCTCTTTAGTTATCGAAACACTGCCGTCGAAATGGTGGGAAACAGGCCACTGTTGCGTGTCTGTACTGTGACTTCCACGCCCACAAGGAGCAATCCACGGCCCCGTAAGCGGCTTGGAACATATTCCGGAGGAAATCGGGTCGGTATTTTAGATGTTTTAAAAAATATATTGATGGTCGAGAGCTTGGATCTGGTGAAATGCTCAAGTTAATCGCATCGCTACGAGCCCCAACGGAGCTATATTTGCACCGACGCGTTGGATGAGGATCATCGACCGGAGATTTTCAGATCATTGGTGCGGATTACTAGAGAATCACCCTGCGCTCCGCTATTCCTGACTGGCCGGCCATATACACGGGATGAGATAAATTGGTTTTGTCAGAAACGTCAAGATCTCAATAAAACCAATGGAGGGGAATATCAAGGGATATCTAATCATGAGGTTGAGTATGTAATGATACACAGCCTGAGGCGATTGACGAGGATTTAAGAGAGGAGATACCGGGGACCATCACCGAAAATATTTCTGGAACGTATGTGGGGATGTCGTGGCATTATGTTGGTTTGTTCTCAAGCCATTTACTGAAATCTTTCCGCCAATTTCATTGAGCACGAACACGATCTTAGCCCAGTCAACCACTTCCCTGGGGGGAAAAAAATTCTTAGACCGATGACTAATAGCCTGGAGATGGGTGGCACCTATGCTGCAGCTCTGGGCTGGGTTAGGGCGCGAGACGGAGACAAGAAGCTCAGGATTGGGGTATGTGGATTTCATGGTCTGAGCGGCCTTTGCGAGCGGGTGGGTTACGTCATGCCCTAGCACCGGTAATCGAAATGGATTCGATGGAGCTTGACCTGCGCAATGTTCCTGCAATAGAGGCGTTATTGATCTGCTGCCTAGAGCTGGTCACAGAGGATGAGAAGGTGTCGAAAGTTGATTGACACATTTCACTCTGCAAGAGTACCTCGGTGGACATCCCGATTTTTTGGTACCGTAGTGCACACGCGAAAACGGCAGAGGTTTGCCTCACATATCTCGGCTTTTAGAGGGTTACGGACCTGCCTCCTACTCTCCTGGCTCCCCCGCCTCAAGTATCCTTTCTTGGATATGTCTCTTGTTTCTGGGAGTCCATGTTAGGGAGGAATTAACAGAATGTGCAAAATCACTTGCCAGGAACGGGAATGAAAGGGTTTGTGAGCTGCTCCTGGGGCAAGGGGGTGTGGATCCCAATGTCGCAGACAGTGGATTCTATGGAGGTTGCGCACCACTTTTTAAGGCATCTGCGGATGGGCATAAGGGTATAGTGAAGCTGCGCCTCGAACACAACGAAGTCAATCCCGAGCCACCTGATGATGGCGGCCAAACACCAGTGTCGTTGGCGGCCGAGAATGAGCATGAGAGTATGGTAGGGCTGCTCCTTAAACTGCTCTGTGTCAATTCAAAAACCCCAGAGGCCTATGATGAAAAAGCCCGCTCCCAAGTTACCGGTTAATCAGACAATACTCTCATATCCATAATAATTATCGGCTTATTTAGCGACGACGACCTGAAGCTGCAATCATACATCCTCAAAGATGACACTTTGGATCCCTTACACATATCCCCGAAGGGCCACAATATTACGATGAATGCTACAGATGCTGGCCGCCGCTATTACCGACTAGCCTTTTTTCTCCCCTACTTTTTCTTTGCCCAATTCCCCCATTAGTCCTTCAGAATTGCTTGATTCTGTTGTTTTTCCTATGCTTGTTTGTGTTTCTTTGATTAGTCTTTTCCCATACAATTTCCCCGGTCTCGCATTTGTCCATTTCTGACATTGTGGTCTTTCTTTTCACCTTTTTTCACTTTTTTTTCTTTCCTTCCTCCCTCGTTTTGCTCTGCATATATCGTGTCGCTTGGCCCGTGGCGTTGATGACGGGATAGGGTAGAGTGGGATAAAATGGGATTGGACAACTAAAGAAATGGCCATGATAGGCGGGCTAATAAAGTTGAAATTTCCACTACCTGTAAGACTTAGCCGCGCTCATGGCACATAACGAATTCACCCACCAGATGGCGTTCGGCCTCCTCTCTCATACCGCCTCATCCCGTTGCCTTTTATTTTGTTTTTCTTCTCTCGCCCTCCTCCAATAACATGATGCGATATACTTATCGCGATATTTTTGAAAACAGAATATTTCCTAATACTCAAGGCAAGCTAACTTCAGAGAAAAAACCAATCTGACAAAGAGCAGATGCTCCCCCACCCATTCTGTGCGAAAGAACTTGAAAAGGCAGCACGGGGGCCTACAGGCTGAGCAAGGAAAATAACAATGTTAAGAAACTTTGTGGGGTGATGGGTGAAATATTTCACAACATCACAATTTTTCATACTCCGGACTCCTCAAAGTTTAGACCCCCTGCTGTTGTTTCATTCTCATGAGATAAGGAAAGGAGCACCCGCAATCTGACGATGATATCTTGGAGTTTTGTTCTGGGTATGAGAGAATATCCCGTTTCCCAAAAATATGGCAGCAATGTTATGTGTTTATTGGTACGGCCGAACCGGGTCTGGGTGTTTCCGACCCTGAGGAAGCACACTCGAATTTGCGCGTGGCAAGGTCAAGCCAACGGCATCTGGTGAGTTCACTGTTGGTCACCGTGCTGTTGGTATTTTATTTTATCGCGCGCGGAGGAGGGCCTTTTCGTGTTAAAATCTGACGAGTGACATTCTGTGACTGGAAAGGTTGCTAATGACAATGACATAATTATCGTAATAATATAATGTGGAGAATTTAACTATCCTTTAGGCAGTCTAAGAAAGTAATATTTTCCCGAGCTTTACTGTCTTGGACCGCCCAAGGGATAGCGTGGCACCCGAAACTACAATTTTTCGTCACCTTTCACCTTCCCTCCGTTGAGAAGGGAAGAAGTCTCATGTCTCATACCACTGAGCGGGCCTTCCCCCAGGCCAACCACCTATGATAGCAATACTCGTAGAATTGGTGCCTGGGGGGGGGGGGCGAGCCCACATGCGAAGCGCAAGGAAGGGACAAGATCGGAACCAGGATATTCCCTCCGGGAGTGAGGGGGGAAAGGAGCCCCATAGAGTGCTTGGCTTGATTTGTGCCATGAATTCAAAAGTGTTAGCGAAGGAATGAGCTGTGTGGGATGTGGTGGTCAGGCGCCTTGGCTAGAGGTCCTGCATGGTTGGATTGGGCTGCTACGTGTTGGGTTGGGGGGTCGCCTATATATGTTGTGGGAAATGCACGTTGGCGGGATTGAGGGTGAACTAGGAGCAAGGCTTGACAGTCCGCTATCTCTCCATATAATATATCCACCAGCTCTGGTGTAGCCGGGAAATACATGTATCAGCCCTTAAGTTCTGTCTTGGTTAAGCTAGGAGATCGTGAGTTTGGTTGGTGAGGAGGTGCTAACAGCAAGTCCTTTCACAAAACCAGGAAATCACAATTCTCAAGCTCACTTGTGGCCATACGGTAGAATCTCCTGTGATTTGCTATTTACTGGTTCAGAGACAAGAGCTCCTGAGAAGAATTAGTGCAGTCCTGACATGGTGCAGCTTGAGCCCCCTGGGCGTATTGGATCTCGTTAACTGGTATTCCTAATTCCGTTAACCTGTCCAACTAGACTTATTGTGAGCTAGTGTGGCGATTTTCCCTGATAGTCTAATTGTGGATTTCAGGAGTTCCTAAGGTGCTCAGACACTGGTATTGTCAGAGGAGTGAATGGACTAATAGTGGGTTATGGATATCCACAAGCGGATGTGATATTTCTTCGTCATGAATTCCATGACATTCTAGATAGAATTCTTGTACTTAAAGGGGCTGTGGAAACAAAAAGGGAAAAAGGGAGAGAGAGACCGGAGAAGAATGGGGACGGGCACCGGATAGGGATTTTTCCTTTGTGGTTTTTCGTCGGTTTTTTTCCCACCCCGTCATCCACTTTGTGGGCGAGCCGAGAAGTCAAAAAATTCAGCTTGAAGCCCTTCTTCACATTGTGTCGTTGTGACTAATCCATAGAGCCATCAAGGGTCTCACCGGGTGCAAGGAGAAACTCCTGGGCCAAAAGCTCATGGAAGAACGTTGGACCCAAGAAGGCCCGACAGTGCTGTTATTAACCCTTTCAAGAAATGATTGATCCAGTTATCTTCTCGTTCATGACATGGTCTCGTTATTGCAAGGTCTGGTTTGTCAGTTTTATCGCCTGGTGTCGAGCATCTTTTCTGCCCTCGGCTTGGGATTCTCCGGAATGTGGTAAGAAATGGTAGGAGGTTTAGTCTGCTCCTAAAGCTTCTCATCAAAAGTCTCATCAAAAGTGGCCCGCTAGAAACTATAGGCGGCGCGCTGAATTGAGTGAAAGTAAGTGAGGCGGAGGGGGGTGCGTGCCCTTGGCAACTGTGGCACAAGTAGTTGAGGGTTCGCCTGACCCTTTCCACCACCAAAAAAGTGTTAGGATTGACCCTTCCTATGGTCACACTCACCGAATTTTGGCGGCAAAAGCTGAAATCTCATCACTTACCGTACCGGTATATGGTGTATTCATGATGTAAGTACCAGTACGATACGTTGACGATATCGTAAACTCTCCGAATTCCCACTTCTTGTGAGGAGAAAAAAGAAAATCAGTGATGCCTAGGGCTTGATCTCTGCTGCCTTGTAACTGTTAGAAGATCCGATAAACTGCAGGAATCGGAGTTCGGGGAATCCTATTGGGTTTGGGGAGGTTTTCCGTGACCATCGCACAGTGGCGAATTCTCGTCAAAGTACTCGTACAGTACCGGGCACACTAGCCAGAGGTCTTAGTAAGGCTGAGGCAGCACCGACTCGGCCATGGAAGACAGATCCCATTCACCTCGCCACCCGCTCTCCTCGAGTATCAGTACAGTACCGGTACTTGTACTCGTGCAAAAACGGCAATTCGATCCAAGGCTGCCAAAGAAGCACCGGCACCCCACCTTGCAATAAGCCAAGAGGGCATGTGGTGCGAGATGACAGAAAGGGGAATGATACTGTGACACAATCCATTACAAGGGAGCGCCAGGGGTGACATCGAATCCTTCACGAATCGGCGGAACAACTGCTTTCCATATTCGCCTGACAATTGTCACTGTTGGCAGGGTGCAGTAGGCAAAACACGCTGGTAGCTTTTGCAAGGATACCCTGCGGTAATGGTCTCATTCAGGTAGCGGAAAGGGTCCAATTTCATTTTGGAGCATTTCCTCTGGAACTTGTTTGCGGGTTAGCTTTTAGTACGAATTGAGGTGCAGATCTTCTGGAGTATCATTCGTGCGGTGTCTGAAACTTTAACGGGTTTGGTGGGTGAAATTCTGTTAGAAATTGGGAGGCGGCCCGGATTATTTACAGCGCAAGTACCGCCGTACTCGAATGGCTGGGAGAACGAATGATTGGGCCATTCTCTGTTCGATGGTCAAAAATTCCATGCTCTGGGAAAGGGTGAGGAGCACAGCAAGAGGCGAACGACTCCAACGACTCCAACGACAACGCGAGTTTCAAGGTTACTCGTACATCTCATACTGTACGTACACCTCACTAGGCGTGTACGAGTACTCGAGTACAGTACTCGGTTACCGAACTGGTAGTGTCGAAGCGTTTTTAAAATAGACTGGTTGCATGAAGTCTGCATGTGAGCTACGGTACTAGGCCAATAAGAGAGATGCAGCTTTGGCTAAAAATCCGCACCATCTTTGAGGAACGAGCTGTTTATACTACCGTATGATACTTCATCTACGTTGATTTTGTTTCTCCTGGAAGCCTGTGCGGTACCATTGCATACCACAAAATCTCGAGGGAGGTCTTGATTATCTTGGGTGGACTTCGATAGAGTATACTGGGCACTTGTGTTGAAGCGGCTTGGGTGGAGGGTGCATGACCGGGTTTATTTTAGGTGTGGGAAGGCTTACGCCAGCGTTGGTGGTTTAAGGAAGCATCATTAAAATTTTGAGGATGGCTGGTGGTGCTGCGTGTGCGGTACGAGTATGGAGGAGATGACAATTTGGTTTTTGGATGGATGGAGAATACTCGAGTACCGTATGGTGTGTGGGATGAGGATGCTCCGCGAAGACGCATTAGTCTCGAGACTGGCAGCCCGGTCGAGCGCGAGTGACAGCGGGTGGGGTTGGTTTAACTGTGAGAGGCATTCAGCCCCGGGGTCGAAAGAGCGGTTTTGAGTGCCAAGTTTCGAGTAGGTCTGCCAGGTTTGTATACAAAAAAGGCGTTGCACACACCAAAGTTCTTCAAGTGGAAAGACTTGTACAAACGTTTTTCAACCACGGGGCTGGATTCCTCTAATAATAATTAAATGTAAATAAGATATTGATTTGCTTTTTATTTTACTTTGTGTTGGATTTGTGCTTGGGAGGTTTGCGAGGCGGTTTTTGCCGTTGGTAAGTGTTTTGCTAGGCGAAGCTGGGTGGGTGTAACTGGAATAGATTTGCAGCTCTGAGGCTCCGGCCGATTTCTTGCCCATATGGAATGCGGGCTATGTCCACAAACGCCGGAAAATTAGGAGTACTGGTGTGCGCCTTGCTCTGGCCTCAAAATCCTTTTGAGTCGCTGGCTCCCGTTGGGGGTGGTTGGGCGGTGGTTATTCTTCTGTACTCGAGTACTGGGTCTCATTGAAATACCCCGCCTCCCCCCAACCAAAAAACATATATCACCAGTACAGTAGCAGTACCACGTCACCTACAGCCCCCACCTCTATACTCACTTTTGTTAACATAGCGAGCAGCATGAATGTCTCCAAAACTCGACAACCAAGCTCTTCCCGCAACATTAATTGTGGTAATGTTAGCCACAGCTATAACAACACCTGGAACAACTATGACATATCGGTAACAGACGAGAGACGCCAGATTCTAGAATGGCTATCTCCGTTGGCTCCTCGGAAAAGGCATCGAGATGTTAGGCAGTCTCAAGTGAATGGGGTCGGTGACTGGCTTTTACAAAAAGATGAGTTTGTAAATTGGTATACTGGTGAGGACGGGGTGGTTAGCCCTGTCTTGCTCTGCTACGGGGATCCCGGGGTTGGGAAGACACACCTTAGGTATGATACGAGAAAATACTCCCTTGGGGCAGATGGAGGAGACTAAGTAGTGGTATCTTTGCGCAGCGCTTTAGTTATCGAAACACTATGCAATCAAGGTGACAGAAGACAGGCTGCTGTTGCGTGTCTGTATTGCGACTTCCACGCCCACAAAGAACAATCCACAGCAAACATGTTAGGCGCAATCCTCAAGCAAGTCGTAAGCACCTTGGAACATATTCCGGAGGAAATCGAAGCGGCATTTCAGATTTCTAGAAAACAGATTGATGGGCGAGAGCTTGAATCTAGTGAGGTCCACAAGCTACTAGTCTCATCTCTTCGTATCCTACGACGGGGCTATATTTGCATCGACGCGTTGGATGAGTTTCCTAGAGAGCATAGACCGGAGCTTTTTAAATCATTAGCCCAGATCATCCAGGAATCGCCCAGCACTCGGCTATTCCTGACAGGTCGGCCACACATTCTGAATGAGATAGGGAGATATTTCACCAGAAGCGCAGAGATTCGGGTCGAACCCACGTGGGAAGATATCAGGCGGTATCTTAGCAAGAGGTTGAGCAATGATACGGAGCCTGAGGCGATGGACGAGGATTTAAGAGAGGAAATCCTTCGGACCATTCCGGAGAGGGTTTCGGAAATGTATGTGAAAGATACTATGACATGGAGTAGATTTATGTTCAAATGATTTGCTGATATGTTTCCGCTTGCAGATTTCTGCTAGTTTCGTTGAGCGTCAACGCAATCTTGGCCCAGTCAACCATTGCCCGGAGGAGAAGAACACTTAGACTGATGATGACCAATGACCTGAAAATGGGTGATGCCTATGCTGCAACTCTAGAACGGATTGAGGCGCAGGGCGGAGACAAGGGGAAGCTCGGGATTGAGGTGCTGATGTGGATATCGCGGTCTGAGCGGCCATTGAGCACCGAGGAGCTACGCCATGCACTAGCAATTGAAAGCAATTCGACTGAGCTTGACTCTAAGAATGTGCCTGCAATAGAAACGTTGTTAAGTTGCTGCCTAGGGCTAGTCACACTGGATGAGGAGGGGTCAAGAGTTAGGTTGATACATTTGACTCTCCAGGAGTATCTCGGCAGGCATCCCAATCTTTTCGGTAGCACTCACTCGAAAATGGCAGAGGTTTGTCTCACATACCTCAACTTTCAGAGCATTAAGGACCTGCCTCCTACTCTTCTGCCCCCCCCACCCCAGGTGCCCTTTCTCGAATATGCCTCTTGTTACTGGGGGACCCACGCCAGGAAGGAGTTGACGGAACGTGCGAAATCACTTGCACTCCAACTTCTTGACCAGTACGATCACCATGTATCTGCAAAGCTGCTTCTAGTGAGCCGGACGGTCCGGTTATCATATCGCATTCGTGAGCCTGAGCGCTCTGCTAGCAGGTTTACGGGTTTGCATGCTATAGCCTACTTCGGGGTTGCGGAAATTGCAACGGCTCTGATTGGGTCGAGGGGTTGGGAGGTGAACGCAAGGGATTTCCTGGGGTTTACGCCACTTCTATGGGCCGTCAAAAGCAATAGCGAAGAAGTTTGTAAACCGCTCCTGAAACTGCGGGATGTGGATCCGAACGTCGCAGGCAGTGGAGGACGAACACCACTCTTTGAGGCATCTGCGGGTGGACATGAGGGTATAGTGAAGCTGCTTCTTAACTGCGAGGAAGTCAACCCTGGTTCGTCTGACGACTGCGGCCAAACACCACTGTCGGGGGCGGCGGAAGATCGGCATGGGGGTATAATGAGGCTCCTCGAACGCTAGGAACTCAACTCCGACTCATCTAATAAGTATGGCTAAAAACTACTGTCACAGGCGGCTTAGAGTAGGCACTAGGGCATAGTGAAGCTGCTCCTCGAGCGCAAGGAAGCTAATCCTGACTCGTCTGGTGACGGTGCCCGAACACCACTGTCGCGGGCGGCTCGGAATGGACATAAAGGTATAGTGGAGTTGCTCCTTGAACGTAAGGAAGTCGATCCCGACTCATCTGATAACTACGGCAAAACACCACTATTTTGCGCAGCTCGTCTTGTAGAAGTCGCGCTTGAGTGTACGTTGGAGGCCCCAATTGTCTACTAAAGTAAGCTTGTTTTGAAGAACGTTCCACATTTCTCTAGGATTAATAGTGCCCTTCACATAAAACTCAACACCGGGGGAGAGGGTAGAGTTAATAATAGAGGCGGCCTTTCCTTCTATTTTTCTAAAGTCTACCAATTCAGACTTAAACTCTTTTAACGCAAGGACATACGCAGTTTCAGCAGCTCGTGATGAACCGTCAGCAAGAACAGGAGAATTGGGAGCTTCTTCACCACCAATAACAATCTCCCAACAGTTTTCAGCAATCAGGCGCATTTTGATACTTCTCTCCCAGGTTGGGTAGTTCTTTTCCGTCAGAAGAGGGCAGCGGAATCGTTTATCGGTATATGCATTGTTGCTGGAGTCTTCGGTCATCATTGGGATTTATCTTTTCTCTACTCAGGGACAGTGGGCAGGGATTTCGGCTTTGCAGCGTCAATCCGGGCTCATAACCTGTAGTAAAAAAATAAAAAAGTTCGGTAGTGTGAATAGAGGGAAAGATATGGGTAGGAAAGATAGAAATGAAATGCGAATTCTGATCTTTCAATTGTGCATGCCCGAGATTACTACCGCCGGATTCTATCTAAGTAGATAATAAGGCCCTCTTAACACAAGATGATCCACATCCAATTCGGTGCCCGTGTGGATGAAAATTTTCATCTCTGGTAAGGGGACCAAAGTCTTATCCCACCAAAACAAGTAAGAAACACGAAAGAAACAAGAGAGAAATTTTCACTGCAAGGAGAGAGAGAGGAAACAGTATGGAAACAGCAGGGTGATAATAGTTTCAGCCATTAAGTAAGGTATAACGAAAAGTTCATGAAGATCTCATATGAAACCAATAGTAGGCGTGAAACGAAACTCAGGGACAATATTCCAACAGACCCTGCAAGGAAAGGGCCCGGGAATGGAAACTCTCGAACAGGAAGAACGACACCCGAAAAAGATTTCCCTGGCTGGTCGCACAATTCCACGGAAGCACGCCTGGCCCGGAACATCTGGGGGCGGACTACCGAAGCAGTCTATAGGTAGTGCCTCTTACGGGTAAAAGTAGGCAGCGGCGTGAGAAAATAACGATATCCTAATCTATAACCCCGGCACCTCTACGTATTCCTCTGTGTTTGCTCTGTGTTCGATCTCCCATTTTGCATGCTTCAACACCTGTAGTGTGGGGTGCTTGTGGCGAGTGAGAGTGTATGATTGGGGGAGGGGAGGTAAGTGATTTGTTGGGACGTGGGGAGCTGTTTGTTGTGGATGGGGGGTAGAATGGGTTACACGGGTAGATAGAGCAATGGCATTATGCTAAGGAGTGCATGGGTATAGTTGGTTTGGCTGCGGGGAGTCCGTTAGGCTTTGTCAAGTGAGGACTTCCCTCACAGATGCCTTCAGCCCGTTACATTATCGTGTAGCTAATTATTGCAGCTGCACCGGTATTTTTTTTGATATCTGACATAGCCTGCCTCGCTCAGGCAAGCACAAGATCTGAGGTTGTTGGAATTAATTAGTTCCGTGCAATTATTTTCCACTCCCCCTCAACCATTCAATCCGGGAAATGGAGGTGATTTAGCGAGAACAAGTGATATTGGGTTGCCGTGCCCCCTATCTGCTGTATCAACGTTAAGCACCGACATACGTCCTTGGGTAAAACGATCGTAAGGGGAAAGGATTCCCATTTTTTCGCAACCAATATTGCTCTCCTTCTAGACATACTTCTCGTGCTCATAATAACGAAAGCTCTCCTTGTAGTGGAAATGGGGATTATGAAACCAAAGTTTGAGTACCGCACGTAGAGACTCCGTTACTTATTACGCAGCCAGTACTTTCCATGTCTTCTTAGGCTCTTTTAAAGCGGCTTTGTTCCACCGTCGCAGAGGTGGTGCAGACCTGGAGACCCCAGCTTCTGACAATGATGCAGAATTTTGGGTATGCTCCACCTCTACTCTACTCGCGACTGGTTCCCAAAGCGTTTATTGGGCTTAGGCGATGCTCCGACGGGTCGGACTGAAATAGCCCTTTTCGCAGCAGCCTCCCCGCGGAAATGGTGTAGCGTCAATGAAGTATGCTTTAGTTATGGGTTTTTCTCTGAAATTGGTGTTAAATTGAATTGGTTTGCTTTCATCTCATGTACGATAGATACAACGCATAATATTTACTATTCCCGAGCCCAACTTGATGGCTTTCGCAATTCCAAAGACAAACCTCAACATCCTCCATGGTGTGGAGGATCCTGAAGCAAGATTTGGCGAGAAGAAGTTGGTTTTACTCAATGGATGGATTGGATCAGGCGCTAAGCGCTATTGGCTCTCTCCTGGGAGGCCTTCTTGTGCATGGCGGGGTGGACGTCGTTATCGTAGATGGTCTCCCAACGCCCGCACCGATTCCCCCGATCAAAGGGTTTCCCCCGGAATTAAAATAATTTCCCGTTTTTATATCGAAGTCCGCGACTGCCCCGTGGAAAGCCCCGGATGTACTCAAGAACTAGTACGGTAGGGTAGGTACGCGGGGCTGAGCAAAGCAAGCAGATGTCTTTACCAGTCATCCGGTAGTTCAAATTTGCTCCGCATGATGTTCCATCGACGATGGTTGGGTCAATACCCGTTTGCTCTACTTGGCGAGTTTCCTTTGCCTCCGGGTTAACTTCTAGAGCTAATAGATACAGGCTTTATGGGTTTAATAAGCCTTTGCGCGAATGGGGTTTGAAATTTTATCATCACGATCTACGGAATTCATCCAATGAACTCGGAATATGAGTCAACGTCTTCTTTGTGGCAAAACTGCCGATTCTGTTGGTGGCTCCCAGGAGTCAGCTTCTGTATCTTGTAAGGGAGTATATCATTTAGACCGCGATATTTGACCCTGGCGGGGGCATTCGGGACATTCATTGAACCTTGTCGCAAATTGTGTGCTCGTATAATCAGAGATGTCCCCAAATGGCTCCCCTCGTAGTTGACGCTGTACGTTGGATTCCGTTTCAGCGAATTTTGAAGTGACCGGTCTTTGAACAGGTTTGCACTGATGGAGTTTAGTTGTGGGCGTGGGGCCATTGATGGTCCATCGCATCGATAGCTTTTTACCGAAACAATAGAACTGAATGCACAGCCGAGATACTTTGCGGTCCCAAAAGATGCGGTAGTCACGGGAATTGGGCCAAGCGGTCAAAGCGAGCTTCTTCTATGGTAAATTACGAATGCACATCTAAAGTTTATTCTGTATCGAATACAATGGTAACTACAGTTAAGCTGTTGGTGCAGCCCTTGTGTGAATTACTCGAGGCCAAAATGCCCGACGCACTGCATCGTGGAAAACCTGTCGTTCCAACGGGAGCCGGTGGCATTCCTTTGCAGATTCAGCATGGAAAATCCGGATTTCAAGTGGAGGCTGGAGACACTGACCCTGGTGCAAATTGTTTTTTTAATTTGTATACCACAATGACCTTTACACCAGGATGAGCGAGTAGCGATGAAGGTGAGACGGTTGGGAATGCCGAACGCCGGTCTCCCCTTACCACTAAGCTTGCGAGAGGTCGAGTTCTCAAGCCTAATGCGAGATGGATAACCAACATGGCGGGGGAAGAAGCGGGTCAGCATCATGAACCTGGCTAACCAATACTCCCACGTGAGGAGATTATGTGGAGTTTTCGAGTTGGACAGGGGGGGGGGGGTTGGAAACTAGTAATAGCGTACCGTAAATTACGGCTGTAAGGCATATAAAAAACGCCAGGCTCCGGGAGCGTATGAGTGACACCCCGTGACTGACCAACAAATAAAATCTTTCATAATAATATTACGATTATTTTCCGTTCATTATTGAGTCATTTATATTATCACGTGTTCCCTTTACTCTCACACTGAATTTGAGGCAAGTTCGAAGGCCGATATTTCGGATAAGAACTACAAGTACATTAGGTGTCCCGGATTTGCTCGGGGATTGCGGCCCGCAAGGTAACAGCGTCTGACGTTGCGCTATTTCTGCCGACCTTTGGGTGCGATAGCAGTTCAGCCACCGGGTCCAAAAAGCGTTGTTCGGGTGCTAAGGCACGAGTGGGTCCACCAGATTTGTATGCGAACGAGGCGCTACAGTAGGCACGATAAGGTAAAGACTTTCAGCGCAATCGGTTTTCAAGCTCAGGGCCGAATTCCCCTACCGTACTCGTACGACATAGGACGCCGACACCCAGCGGGTTTTTCATAGAATGCTTATTTCCAACGGGAGACTGCTCGCTACCGTTACCTCGGAAAAATATGGTGATCTATTAGATAGTACGGTACAATCTGGCATGGGGATTTACATAATTGAAGGGCATGATGCAGAAGCTGGTCCGAAAGCTCCTAATGCTACTCGAGTACTCGAGTAGAGTTCTGGACGACAAGGCAACACTGCCAAGGTAAGGCGGGAGCTTGGTGTGCCCAATTCCCTGCGATTCCACTCCATTTGGGAAGATTTGTTGTGCGCCTTTGTGTTGGTTGGCCAAACTTGTGCACTTTGTATGGAAACCTTGGGGGTGTCGGTTTCTTTTGTGGTCAGGTACGTACTAGTACTGTGCTCGTACCGGAACGCACAAGGGTCCTGGGGTAATTGTGCGGTTCACAACTAAAACTTTAGCGTATGATACAAGTACTTGCACACCCGAGATGCATGGCCCTGAGAAGATCGCTATCTTCTTGTCTTCGTCAACTTTGAATGGATATAGAGGCTTGTGTTTTTGGGTGAGCTGGTTGCAGCGTACCTTAAGTGGGGCGAGTTTTGACCGAAATCAACACCTGGGCCCCTGCTCAGTGGACAGTTTTGCTGGGACTACGGTACGACCCTTTCTTTTCAAGGGTGTTGAAAGTTTGCCTGCGCATGAAAATTATCGGATGCCTGCAGATGACTTCTGCCTTGCCTGATACGGTAAGCTTGAGGGAAACATTCTTGGCATTCTATAATGCCCGTCACGGACCGGAAGCACCTGAAAAAAGGAATCAAAGAAATAACTTTTACTCTTACAGTAGCTGAACCCCGATACAGAATATACCCCCTGTTTTCGCCTACTTCAGGCCTGGGACAAGCACGGTAACGGATAGTAACACTGCTGCCTTCTGTGTGCGTCGCGTAGCGATTTGCCACTCTGACACGAGTCTGTCGAGCTTTCATCATAAGACCCCTGCCCCCCATCAAAAAATTCATCACCACCCCCAGCCCTCTCCTCCCTTTAGTAAACATGGCGAGCAGCATGGATATCTTCAAAACTCGACCACCAAACCCTTCCCGAAACATCAACCGTGGTAATGTGAGCGGCGGCTATAATAACACTTGGAATACTTGTGACGTATCGGCAACAGACGAGAGACGCCAGATTTTGGAATGGCTGTCTCTGTTAGAGCCTCGGCAAAGGCATCGGGATGTTAGAGAATCTCAGGTGGAAGGGGTGGGCAATTGGCTTTTACGAAAAGACGAGTTTGTAAATTGGAGCACTGGTGAGGACGGGATTGTTAGCCCTGTCTTGATTTGCCATGGGGATCCCGGAGTTGGCAAGACACACATCAGGTATGAGAAAGCATTATCTTGGGCAAGTGGGGATGACTAAATTGTAGTATGTTTCCGCAGCTCTTTAGTTATTGAAACTCTGTGCCATCAAAGTGACGGAAAACAGACCGCCGTCGCGTATCTGTACTGCGACTTCCACGCCCACAAAGAGCAATCCACGGCAAATATGTTAGGCGCAGTCCTCAAGCAAGTCGTAAGCGGCTTGGAGCGTATTCCGAAGGAAATTGGGGCGGCATTTCAGAAGTCAAAAAAGCAGGTTGATGGTCGAGAGCTTGAATCTAGTGAGATCCGCAAGCTACTGGTCTCATCTCTTCGTACTCTGCAACGGAGTTATATTTGCATCGACGCGTTGGATGAGTTCCCCAGAGAGCATCGGCCAGAGCTTTTCAAATTATTAGCGCAGATCATCCAGGAATCACCCGGCACTCGGCTATTCCTGACAGGTCGGCCGCACATTCGGGATGAGGTAGGGCGATATTTTACCAGAAGCGTAGAGATTCAAATAAAACCGACTGGGGAGGATATCGAGAAGTATCTGATCAAGAGGTTGAGCAACGATACACAGCCTGAGGCGATGGATCAGGGTTTAAGAGAGGAAATCATTCTGACCATCCCCGTAAAGATTTCCCAAATGCATGTGAAAGATATCATGACATTTTGTGGGTTTGTTCTTAGGTCATTTACTGACATTATTCCAGATTTCTACTCGTTTCGTTAACCATGAACGCAATCCTATCACAGTCAACTATTTACCGGAGGAGAAAAACACTTAGACTGATGACCAATGGCATGGAAATGAGGGGTGTCTATGCGGCGACTCTGGAGCGGATTAGGGCGCAGGACGGTGACAAGGGGAAACTCGGGATTGAGGTGCTGATGTGGATATCGCGGTCTGAGCGGCCATTGCGAGCGGCCGAGCTATGCCATGCGCTGGCAATCGAAAGGGGTTCGACGGAGCTTGACCTGCAAAATGTTCCTGTGGTGGAGACGTTATTAAGCTGTTGCCTAGGACTGGTCACGGTGGACGAGGAGGGGTCAAGAGTTCGGTTGGTGCATTTGACTCTCCAGGAGTATCTCGGAGGACATCCTCACCTTTTCGTTAGCTCTCACTCGAAAATGGCAGAGGTTTGTCTCACGTACCTCAACTTTCAGAAGATTAAGGACCTACCTCCTACTCTCAGGGCTTCCCCGCCTCAAACACCCTTTCTTGAATATGCCTCTTGTTACTGGGGAACCCATGCCAGAAAGGAATTGACAAAACGCGCAAAATTACTCGCACTCCAACTTCTTGACCGGTATGATCACCATGTATCTGCAAACCTACTTCTAGTGGACCGGAAGGTCTGGTTACCCGATCTTGGGTATGGGGATGAGCGCTCCGCCAGTGGGTTTACTGGGTTGCACGCTATTTCGTACTTTGGGGTAACGGAAATTGCTAGGGCTCTGATTAAGTCAGGGGGTTGGGAGGTGAACAGAAAGGATTTCCTGGGATTTGCACCACTTATGTGGGCCGCAGGAAATGGTGGTGAAGGGATTTGTAAGCTGCTTCTGGAATTAGGGAATGCGGATCCCAACATCACAGACGCTAGTGGTCGAACACCACTCTTTGGGGCATCTGCAAGTGGGCACGAGGGTACTTTGAAGCTACTCCTCGAACGCAAAGAGGTCAATCCCGACTTATCGGATAACGCCGGCCAAACGCCACTGTCACGGGCTGCTGAAAATGGGCACGAGGGCATCGTGAAGCTACT
>QLOI01010109.1:0-29657 GCA_003313605.1 Tuber umbilicatum
AGAGGAAGGGGAGGGAGAGGAGGACGAAGGGGAGGAGGAGGATATGAGTGTGGTTGAAGGCCTGAATGTCACTCTTCTTCCTCATCAGATCCGTGGTTTGGCTTTTCTACTAAGCCGGGAAGAGGGGAAAGCTAGAGGTGGTATTCTTGCGGATGATGTGAGTGCTGCTCTCCTGGGTCATAGATTAATAAAACTGATAGCAATGACAGATGGGTCTTGGGAAGACTATTCAATCAATTTCGCTCATTCTATCACATCCACACCCGAACCACCCGCTTAATGGCTCTCGTTCTGCGCTTTCGCCTCAGTCGAAGAAAGCAGCTGCGAAATTGCCCTCTGATCTTGAGAAGGGAACTCTTGTTGTTGCTCCATTAGCACTTATCAAGCAATGGGAGGCAGAAATTGCGAGAAGGACAACCGATTCCCATAGAATGCGTGTTTGTGTTCATCATGGCCCTAATCGTGCTAAGGATTCAAGCAAACTACGACGGTACGATGTTGTAATCACGACCTACGATGTTATTCGCTCCGAACATAAGGACTCCTCCTTTGCCGAGGGGGGCGATGGGCACGGGCACCAAGTCGGATGTTTCGGTTTGCGTTGGTGGAGAATTATACTTGACGAAGCTCATACAATCAAAAACAGGCTCGCCAAAGGTTCACTCGCCGCTTGCGCACTAAGGGCCAGATACCGTTGGTGCCTTACAGGAACACCGCTGCAAAACAAAATCGAGGAGCTTCAGAGTCTTATTAAGTTCTTGAGAGTTGCCCCATTTGACGATCTTGCGGTTTGGAAAGAGCAAATTGCTAGGCCAATGACTCAGGGTCGCGAGGGTGTTGCATTGGAGAGACTCAAAGTGGTTTTGGGGGCGATTATGCTTCGTAGAACCAAAGATGTTCTCAAGAAAGATGGCGAAAAACTTGAGGCGGAAGGCGGCCAGAATAGGATGAAGCTTCCCGCAAGAAAAATGGAAAAGGTTGCCGTTCACTTCGACGCACGGGAAAAGGAATTCTACGAAAAGCTGGAAACTAGGACAGAGGAGAGCTTAGAGAAAATGTTGAGTGGGTTTGGAGCAGTTGGTGGCAAGGGTCTCGGTGGTGTGAACATGACGAGTGCTCTACTTTTATTGCTTAGGTTGCGGCAAGGTAAATTCCCCCGAGATCCCATTTAAATTCCAAATTTAATGAGTTTATAGCTTGTAATCATCCCCAGCTTGTGGCGGGAAAAATTCACAAGGATAAAGAATCTGGGCTTGGTTTGGCTACACCTCGTAAGAGGCCAAACAAGCCAGCCACGGTCGCCGATGATGTATTGGATGACGATCTGGCTGGATTACTTGGTGGGCTTAGTGTCGATGCCAAAAAGTGCGACGTTTGTTTTTCGGACTTGACAAAGGAGGAATCACAACACGGCGAGGCAAGATGCGCCCATTGCCGAGCGGATCTGGATGAGCTCTCGAGGTCTGCTAAGAAGGCAAAGAAAAAGGAGAAGAAGGTTAAGGCGAAAAAGGTGAAGAATAGGAGGAGGCCAATCGTCCTCGATAGTGATGACGAACAAGATGAACCTGAACTAGGGGATCATGCATCAGAGGACGAAGAAGACAGCGAAGGGAGTCAAGCTGAAGAAGGAACGGATACATCAGATGAGGATGATGATATTAAACCGAGAACCCGCAATATCAACAGTCTTATCGATGATGAGGCCGAAGAGGCGTCTGAAGAGGAGTCGGATGCAGATTATCCTAGTCTTACCATCTCTACGAAGATTCAGTATCTTTTGGCCGTATTGAAGAAGGAGCTTAAGTCGAAGAACAAGACTATCGTCTTTAGTCAATTCACTAGTATGCTAGACCTTATTGAACCCTTCCTGCACAAGAAGGGAATTACGTTTACTAGGTATGACGGGAGCATGAAAAACGACGACAGGGAAGCCAGCCTAAGAAGGTTGAGGGGAGAGGGAGAGTACGCACCTAGGCCCGGGAAAGAAGATAGGGACTGGTGCGGGGTCTTGTTATGCAGCTTGAAGTGTGGCGCGCTAGGATTGAACTTGACAGCAGCTTGTAGAGTGGTTATATTGGAACCGTTTTGGAATCCGGTTTGTCTTCCTATAGCCCATTTGTGTCAATGCTAATCCCTGGATATAGTTTGTCGAAGAACAAGCCATCGATCGTGTTCATCGTATTGGTCAGGAAACTGATGTGGTCGTTTACAAGATTACCGTTGCTGGCTCAGTAGAAGAACGTATCCTTCAACTCCAAGATCAGAAGAGGGAGCTTGCGAAGGCGGCCTTCGGAGATGGTGATGGCGGCCTCGGAAATGCTAAGGCAGCTAAATTGAGTATGAAGGATATCTTGTATCTTTTCAGGCGTGACGCCGAAGGAGTCAATTCGTCCACTGAAGCGCGGGGTTTGGGCACTCGCACCAAAATCTTGGGCAAGGGTCCTAGCAGAGGAGGAGACGACGAGAGGGGCGTGGGTTATACCCGGGAGATGCCGGGGAGATATGTTATCCCGAGTGCTGAGGAGGAGCGAGAAAGGAGGAGGGTGAACGAGATCTCTAATCCTTATGGTAGGAGGTAGTCGTTTATTTGTGGTTTTTTTAATTTTAGCTTTGTTACATTTGGGCTGGAACAATGCATGGGTATGAATTACGCTTTTACGGTATCGTTCGTAAAAATTAACGTTCTCAACCAAAACTCGTTGCTGGGATGCTCGTGATGAAATATTGAGCTATCGCTTCTCGATTCTGTACGTACTGCACAACGGAGACTCTTGCCGCCTGAGGCGCTCTATCCCGACACAATCAGTATTTGACGGGAATTCTCCCAACGTGCGCCCATCCACATACGATCACTCGATGACACCTCGTGAAAGTAAAAAAACGACGGCCACATGCTACCATTGCTGACTGAACTCACGTATCACACCTCCGGAGAACATTTTACGGGTAGGAAGTAGAAGTGGCAGTTGTAGAAACCATCGTGTACTACTTTTTTTGGTTGCTAGTTAAGCTGGCGAGAGGGTTTTTCTCTTTTTTCTTCCGTTTTATCACATCAGTTGCGCCAACACCAGTAGTGCTAGGGAGGCAATGCGGGTTCCATTCTTCGTTAAAGTTAAGTTGCATGAGTAGCCTATTTATAGAGCGACGGCGATAGGGATGCGCATGATTTTCAGCTGAAAAAGTTGTGCGTGGGGGTATCAGTAGCTTAATCATAATCGCCTTTCTTGTTCTGGCTTTTACTTCCATTGAGAACTCCTAGGAAGGTTTTTTTCTTCTCTTTTTTTTTCAATACTGATCTCAGCGACTAGTATCTGTGCGGAGGGAATGGCTTGAGGTTGTTGCAGGTATTATATAATACTAGTCTGCAAAAACTAAGAGGGAGTCTGAAACCCCCGCTTCCAGGCCGATATCCGTACAAGAGCTCATCCAATGGGCTAATTTCAACACTCGAGCCGGCTGTTGCCTTGGGAATAGAATCCCTACACCCAAATCACTCTTTTCCAGAAGATAAAATTATAACCGGAGGGGGAACCCGAACCGCAGGGTAATCCTAGCTTTTAGGGTTTCCAATATAGACCGCTTCAGACGGTCCTTTGGACAGGACGCGTTGGACGTCCCATATCCTGCGTCTGCGGGCGGCGAAGCACCGCGAGCCGGTCTGGGCTGGATATTGGTTGAGTGATTAAGTGTGCTGGGTTCCGATTTCACATTCTTGCGTGTATTATGCATTGGGCGCCAGTACTCGCAGAGCGCAAGTTAGGAAGAAGAGAGCGAGTTGCCCGAGTTCGTGCCGGCCGAGGAATTGAGTGTCGGGTAGCGTATGTGGGTAGGATTCTATGAGGTTGGGGTGGCGGTGCCGAGCTCTCACGCGCTTCGGAGGGTTCGGGGGTGGTACTGGAGGGGCAGCAAGAATAGTAGTACTATTCGACTGGTCTGGCTGTCCCCGAAGGTGTGTCGCCTGGAAAATATCTCGGATCAACCTCTTCGGCAAGGGGGTAATGGACCCACCGCAGGCAAACATTCTTGCTTTCCATACTGTCGGAATGTCTACCCTTGTACCTAGGGAGGGCGGTGGGTTACGTGGAATTTCGGGCGGGATATAGTTCGGGGTCGTCCTGGTTTCGATGAAGTGCCCAGGGTTCACCGGTTTTAGCTTCTGACAATAATTTTTTTTTTTGCCGGTTGGGTGGTATGATAGAAGCTGTGGCTTGGTGGGATATATGATAGCGGTAGTTGAGGTAGGTGGGTTTCCTCTTTGTAGAGTGATGGTGGGGAACGGAGGCGAGTGAGTTGCCGTGATCCGCATGCTGGCTGCAGCCGTCGATTTCTCAACTTTCCGCACTCGAGTGCTGTGCCTGCGAACGTGAAAATTGCCGGAAATCTTTGCATTTTTTGGCCCGGGCTGTGCCAAGGTTTCTGGGTGCTTTTGATTTCTGTAGCCGGTGCCGGTGGCGTCGACGGAAGGCGTATGTCAGTCCGTTCTGGATCAGTGTTCAGAATGCAATGCCCTCAAGAGGGCAAGTGGTGTCGGCATGTTTGCAGATGGAGATTTATGGCTTAGCGCTAAATTTGACCGCGTGCTGGTTTTGGGGAATGGGGTAGGCTGAGTCTTTGGTTAAGGTCGAGCTAATGTGTCATAAATTCTTGAGCATGCGCTAGTGCTGGTGCGCACGAATCGAAAACCCCTTTGGCATTGATTGGAGCGTGACGAAGAGACATTCAATTCACTACACCCGCATGCGAAACAGTTCTCGCGCCCTTCAAAGTACTGCTAGCCCTTGGAAACTCTTTGCTAACCCTCTGTTGCTTATTAGCTAGTACAAGCAAACCGTGATGAAAGTGTACTCGTACAATACCGGTATTCCTAGAGGCGTATACGAACACAGTGTTGCGGGATCTGTACCCAGCTCTATCATACCTTATGATCTTCCTCTTGTATAATACATCCCCATCATCACACAACGAACAGTTTCTCTCTCTTCGACACTTTATTTCCTTCCTGCTGCTAAACAGGGTTTTCCTCAGGGAGTGATATTCTGCCTGCGCACTATCGATCTCGCTAAAACGGACTGCTATGTGAATATATCAAAGCGGGATAATGAGGAAATAATTGTAGTATCGTACCCGTTATGGTGGGCTGCGCTCAAAATGTTCCGCCAGTCCATGCAAAACCAACGCTGAATCCTCCGAGAAGTGAGCAGTGATGGTGAAGGTCTATCCGTTGTCCACTATGAAACGGCTAAATTCTTTGCTAGGCGCGGGGGCCAGATTTGGCCACAGTCAGCTTGGTCCGTAAAAGCACTCTTTGACGAGTTTAAATGCTAAGTGCCCCCAGCAAATCGCAAGGCTCAAACCGATCCAGGATAGGCTTAGTGTCAATGGTTAAGAATTTTACTGTTCCAGAGCGATCAGGGGATACTGTAAAGACCATTATCCTACCACCTCCGCCTTCCCTGTAATACCACCGGATCCTAAGTCAAAAGCGCTTGAAAAGGATTAGTGCTGTCTGGCGCGATATAGCTTGACTGATTTGGCCTTGTTGGATATCGCTGGCCTTGCGGGCAGGACCTCTGTTGTGCCGATGCCGCGATATACAGAGATTTTCGTCACAGCTTGAGATGGTGGATTTCAGGAGTTTTTACGGTAAGATTGGCCTGTTGGGGAATGTGTCGGATCTCATTAACCGGTACCCCAGATTATCTCACCTAAACCTATGGTGGGCTGACGGGCCGATGCTGGTGCCGGTGGTGGATTATAAAGGTTTTTACGGCACCCTTAAGGAATTATTTCCGGATATCCCGTGCTCGGTTGACTCTGTTAACGGTTTTGTTCTATATTGTTTTGGGTGGGGCAATATAGGCGAATGGGGGAATCACTGGCGATTCTGCTATGTTGATGGTATTGAAAGAAACTTGTGTTGAGATTGGATCTTCCTCAGTTGTGTTGAGTAGTATTGAGAAAGAAGGTGCACTTTTGGAATCAAGGGAATCGGGGTCTGGAGCTCAGGGAGAGGGAGTGCCCATACTGAAATCGAAATTCCACTGACAGGGCGGAGATTGCCGGGGATCGATTATAGGATCTTCAAAAATCGCTTCATTTAGGTTGTGATAGCCTTCATCCCGATAGGATTGAGCGTTTGGCATTGCATAAGCCAACGAACACACATTCAATGCATCGCACAGTACTGATCCCTGTTCATCGTCGCGCCGGTTTTCGAGGTGCCTCCATTGAAGGCGGTCCAGCCGAGCGGTCTGCATAGCACAGATTCGTAGACTTCGGTGCTGTATTTGGCGACCAGTTTCCGAAAACGAGACGGGTTGGGTGGTTGTGTCACAATAGCTGTACGGTTACTTCCAGAGACTTACCGCCAAGTAAAGGTGTAGGGCAGTTTAGTGACGTCAAGGAATTTCTAGACGCTGTTGTCGATAGTACCGTACCAGTGATCGGTATTGATGAAATGTGGGGGGAATTCGATACTATTACTAGAGGGCAGAGCCGAATTTTTAATTCCCTATCCTTCTCGGTGGTGAGTGGGTGAGGCTTCCTGCTTATTTCCATCTGCGGGTCCCATGGAATGTCTGGACGTGGGGGAGAATCTATGGTACCAGCAATCCTACGGGTTTTTTCAGATTGCCTTCTTTCGCTTTCTTTGTCAGGAGCTGCCTAGATGGGATAAATTAGGCTGCTGGAGATCGAGCGGTGTATTCATGGAGATGTCTGGGCTGCAATACAAGTAGAGTCTATCATTGAAACCGAATGAATACTGATGATAATAGTTGGAAACAGCCCCACCTGTCTAGGGCAATTTCAACCCCTTCTCGTTCTTAGATCCTGCGCTCGGGTTCTAAGATATTCCTGGTGTTGTAAATCGAGTTGGGTGTAAAAGTATTAGGGTAGGAATGGTAGAAGTGACTCGTTTGACTTGGTGGGGAAAACAGGTTCCTTAGATATGTTATACTAAGAACTGCCCGAGCCTCCGAGATATTATCCAACCTTATATAGTCATCTCTCTGGTGCTGTTTGTCATGGGTTAGGTGGTAGTACCTAGTAGGCGTTGTGGGCGATCTATATATCGAAATTATAATTACAGTGGATTAACCTATGGACGTCATAATTTATCCAGCCCTGCAATGGAAGTTCCACGAAAAATTGGTGGGATGTGGGAATCAATCTGAATCTAGGTAGAAATAATAAGAAAGAACTTATATTTGATCAGGCCTCAAGCATTTGCAAGAGCTACACTAGTATAGTATGCATTATGAAAAGGTAGTGCTATCTCGAGTGCCGGGTGTCAGTGGGAGAGCATTCATACCAAGATGTAGATTCCGGAGATAATACAAGGCTCACAACCTTTTCCCTAATTTTTTCTCCTAGCGCTACGAAATGAGAGTCCTCATCGGCCAAGGCTGGGCAGGTGCCCACCCGCCATCGGTTCAGGGCGTCTGGCATCCGGGGCCTCATCCCAGTCGAAATCTTCGGTGGTCAAATCCGGCAGCGGAGCAAACACCTCAGGCTATTGTACATAGTGGTTAGCTTCTGCACGAATTAATCACGGTGGAGGGAAAACGGAAACGTACCTTCATCAAATCCAACAAGTCCTCCAACTCCACGGCGGCTACTTCCATTTCTTCTTCTATCGCTTTTTCGTTGCAATGAAGCTGTTCGATCGCCATCATCTCCCTCTCTTCCTTCTGCTTCTGCCCAAATTCCTCATCGACCATCATTACACCTTCATCGATATCAGTACCACCAGCAGGTACACTACCATAGCACTGGCATTCACCTTCTTCAGAGATCTCCACTTCCGTTTTACCATTCACAGTCTCTCCTTCAGCCACCACTACTCCTTCCATCTTCCCATGATTCTTTCTAATCTTGTAACTCAAAGCCCTGACTACCTGGTGAACAGCCTTACAAATTCTATCGTGGCCAAAGTTAGCTCATAAAACCCCTTGGAGAGGAAATAAATCAAGAAAAAACATACCTATCATAATCCTCCGGCCAAGCTAACCCCTTCCCACCCCCAGGAAAAAACTTCGGCCCAAGCTGCACAAGGGCGTTATCGAGCCATTTGCGGTAAACCTGGTTGTTTTCCAGACTGTCGAAACGTTTACGCTCAAATCCGGGGGTGCCGGGAAGGGTGATGGACTTGATGTAGACTTTCAGCTCAAAGTATTGGTTGGGGGTCATGCCAATTTCGGTGATGTACTTGGGGATTTTGATGGTTTTGACTGTGTCTGCTGGCTTTCTTCCCATCATTGGTCTTGTTGGGTAATTAATTTCTGAATCTAGGTGTGGTTGCAGGAGTCGCCTTGTAGGTAATGGCGGTCTAGTGGCCGTGGCCGCAGTAGTGGGCTACTTTCCTTTAGTACTGTGGAGGTAGGTGGTAGAGGCTGTAGTCGTAGTAGGAGTAGTAGGAGATGAAGTGGTATGAATGGTAGATGCGAGCAAGTGGTTGTGATGTGGAGATTATGGTATGTTAATTTGTTGATTCCTTCACTCGCGCTGAAGTTGCTGTATCATAGTACAGAGGGTGGCGGTGGTAGTGGTGATTGCCCGATCAGTGTGCGAGTGAAGAGAGTGACATTTATAGGTAGGGCTGTGGGGTCTCTACATATGAGGATTAAGGATTTCACATCAAAGCCTGGTCCATTCCCTGTTATATTGGGTGGGTTAAGCTTCTGATAGTATGATACGACGCGTAAGCGGTGTGTATGTTCTCAGTCTCCAGGAGTTCTATGATTGCCATAGTATTTACGGTCGAAAGCGAGTTTATCTTGAGGGTAACAGCTGATAAGGTGGATAATTAAAGCATCATATAACCCTCTATGGTTCGATGGTGCGGTAGCAGTTTCTTCATACATTCTGGCAAACCATTAGAAAAAAAACCAAAACAAACAAATTCCCTAGTGGTAGGGAACTATGGCTGGGAGTTTCCTCGAGCAGCTGTTGTGCTAAAGTGTGACCCGAGACACTCCCGGAGGCTCAGGAATAACCAACCTGCCGAGGCGAGCTCACTTGTAGAGAGGGAAATGGATTAGAGAGAACCATTGAGTTCCCTAGAGCCCTCTTCTGAGATCCTCATGGTAGCTAATACGGCTCTGCCCGAGTAGCATTTTCTCCACTCCTTCATATTCCGCCCTAGGCGGCATGCAAGAGCGGTATTGGGATGAAATTATCCAGCGGGTGGGAAGTGATCTTTGCGTGCGAGTGGTGTTTTTGCTACTACTTCATGTCCATTCCAAACGGCAAACAAGAGGGGTGTTCGGCCTTCCTTATCTGGCTTCTTCGGGTTAACCTCTTCCCCCCCGAGTGGTATTTTCACCACTCCCTCACGTCCAAACCAAGCGGCATAAGAGAGCTGTGTTTGGCTGTTATTTTCTAGCTTGTCGGAGTTAACCCCTCCCCGCTCGAGTGATACTTTCACTACTTCCTCATAAAATGTGCAGCCCCCAAAATCTCCTGAGTTGATACCATAATATTTAATCTCTATCAAGGGAGCTACAACTTTAATAATTTAGAAGAACGATGCACGATGTAGTCCGATGAATGGGTATCAGCATCCTTGATGTACAAATGGTCTATCTGCCCAAAAAGCAATTTTGTCGACATGTGATATCGAGCTCCTGAGAAAGCCCTACCGTAGGTGATCGCGCGCTGTCCCGGAGTTCCCTTTTCGCATGGACTCCCCAATATACGGAGCAATATTCTAGGGAGGGTATGCTCGGAGTGTCGGGAAAGGGGTGGGATGACGGGGCTTTGACTCGGTGGGGATTTAGAAAGGTCAAGTAGATTTCTGCGATTGTTGGGTGAGGTCTACTAAGAATGTGGGGTTGAGCACAAAAGTGGTTTTGTGGAGCAGGGTGGATCAACCGCACAGTTGATGCCTCATCATCCACAGTAATAAGCCGTTAATAGCAGCTCACCAATGTCAACGTAGGAGGGACCTTCCTCACATTGAAACTTGTGGAGCTAGCTCGACTGCTAGGGCGTGGCAGAGCTGATCCACTTGCAACGCCCTTTCAGCATGACTAACCCACAACAAAGTTACCATCTGTTACCCGCACCCTGGGCTTTTATCGTCGCCATAAACACATCCCAACCCCATCCCATCTGTCATTTTGCTGAGCTGAACGCGTCGCTCATGGATTGTGGATCCTTCTAAGATTGTGATGATGGTTAAAGAAACCGGCAGGAGGTCAGATATATAAATTTATACCAGCTGAGAACGGGGGAGATTCTCTGTATAATTGCTCCTACTTACATTTCTGATACATTTTCCTGAATCTTCTCCGGAATTTCTGCCTCTAGACTCTCGTCCATGGCATCAGGGGGTTCTTTCTCTCCTAGTCTAGCATGAGGGTATCTAATAATATGACCTTTGTTGGGACCTATAGATACACTTCTCACTCGCCGAGAAAGGTGATTTTTTTACCCCAGACTCGATGTGGGGCTTCCCTGTCACGAATATTCGAGTACCCGCGGACTTGCGGAGGGTTTGTTCCAGCGAATCAAGGAGCTTGGCTAGTTGGACTGGCGCGCATTCGCCTAGAGCATCGATGCATATAAATATGCGCTGTGGGGACGTGATGGCCTCTAGCATCTTCCCAATATCAGGGGGTTGCGGCCTCCCTCCACCGATAACCATTTTCTGGTCTTGATATTCCGGTGATCTTTCTCCGGAATCTCTTCCATTCTGCTAACGATTTGTTTTTTCACAGGGAACCCCAGCATACTAGTCGCATATTGCTCCTTTCTGCCCGCTAAGTCTAGTAAAAACACGGAACTGTGGTGTCTTGGCCTAGGCCCGATCGCTCAGTCTGTCCACTGCCAGTGAACTGACATCGCTGTTTGTGAGCATTTGCTCTCTTCTTTCCTTCCCCCAAGGGTAATGATTGTTACCTGATAGGTTTCTTGCTGATCTCCGGTTCTCCATAACGAAACAAGACAGCCTTATTGCCTTCACCTCCTTTACTCCGGTCATACAACCTTCTGAATTCCTCCCGTTTATAGGGGCCATCACCCCACACTGTCGGCACGGCGCTCTTGAACGTCCCTGTGTCGTAACCTGGACTCCAGGGGTGATGGCCTGGTTAGGAGTTGAGACCGATCATGGGCAGTGGTACGGGTATTTCACACATCAGAGGGGTTATTATTATAAAGTTACTTTCATTCATCGCCTATTGAGATATCTTCTACTCTTTGCTGCTTGCGCTGTTTGGAGGAGGTATGGAATATAATTAATTGATGATGCCCCTGAAGGGTTAGGGAAAAGCGGGGGCACCATGGCCCCAAAGCAGCGTTGCAGATACGGCTGTATCCTTCGAGTATCAGAGGGAAGTCCAATTGAGCCACTCGAGAGGTGTGATACTAATACGGTTCGTGTACGATGGCTTTGCTGAATGTAAATGTCGTGGTACGATAGTATCACGCCCAGTGTTCGCAACGGTCCGGGGCCCCCGCAGGGCCCTACGGGGGGACTGCCAAGAGCCCTGGACCGGACGGGACGGCAAAATGCGGTCCGCTCCCGTCCTGACCGAGGACGACAGGCCCCACAAGGTAAGACATATTAGGGCAGGTAATTGCATAGGACTGCAGAAGACGGCGGGGGATGGCAAGGGGCTGTGGGAGGCCGCCGGGGACTGTGGGGGACGGCGGGGTAATGGTCCTTGCTTGTGGTCTGTAGGGCAAGTTTTGAAAAAGACCGGACGGGACTACAGAATGCCGTCCACCGTCGTCCGCCCTTAGGACGGACGGACTGCCCCGTTGCGAACACTGATCACGCCCTAGAGTTACCACAAAGGGTGGAATCTGTAGTCGGGGGGTGTAGGAAAAAAGGGGGTATATAGGGTATGGAAAAAAGTGTTATTTCGACAACTTCGACTTATGCCCAACCACAGGTACCTACCTATGCAGATCGCTCAGGACGGTATGAGAGCAAATGATGCCATGGTGTACGGGGCTCACCGCTATTGCGCTTTCGTCGTTCGCCTCGTAACTTGTATCCATCCTCCTGAGGGGTGTTTGTATGAATAGCAACCGCTGGCTGCCACCCTTGGAGGGCGGGAGAAGGTTACAGTGTGCTCCAATAACACCCTTTTATATAATCCACACCACACCACCCAATCCGCAAAAGGGTAAGTACGATATTAGTGATTGTCAACTGGACCCATCCAATATGGGCACCTCCAATACGGATCACGAGAGATCACTCGTGTCACAAACCGGAGGCAATTGATCGTGATGAAGCCTCTATACTGTGTTAACCGACAGTCCAAACCTATATTATTCTTTTTTAAAAAACATGTCGCAGTGATCATTTCCAAGGAAACAGAAAAAATATTATACATTTGACTCCTGAATTTTGTAAAGTGCCCGAATATCTTAGATCCGAGCTGAGCTGTCAAGCCCTTGATTAGGTTATAAACGATTAGTCCCTCTTGGCCACGTATGATATGGCAGGCTATGCTATGAAAAAGATTCAGTGTAGTGTTGCTTAATTTCCTGTCCCCCAAGACCGTTACGTGTATGCGATAGAGCAAACACAACACAAGACAGCGGGGGCTGACTTGGGGCGATACTTGCATCGCCATTAACATACTAATTCCAGCGATTTTTATTTTTTCCTTTAGCCTTTGTCACCAAATGCAGACACTAATTTGCTTATTTCAACCTAATTGAATTCAACTATCTGGTGCGGTTGGAGTGAGACAGAATAAGTTTCTTCGGTTGTTGGTTGGGGAAGTAGCGGGAGCGAGAGGTCGCTAGTGAGCGGGAACCCCTCGTTCGGTTCATCAGTAGCAACACCCGCAGAGGAGGAACGAAATGTGTACTCCTATTGCTAGGCAGTGTTCCCAACGGGTTATTAGGGTAGGAAAGCGAGCACAAGCACTCAGACATTCAGGTATAAAGAACGGTATACAGTATTATTATTCTGTACATTGAAACGAAATAAACCTAGAAATAAATAAATAAACAATTAGATAATGCGGACCGCACCCCGAGACCAGCTTCCGGGTGTGCACTACTGATTATCAATGCATCCTCCACCGTCCTCCGCCGTCCTCCACCATCACCAGCCGTCATCTGTCACCCCTGGTGTTTTTTCGTCGACCCAGCAGTTGCCTGCATTCACCCATTGCCACTCCCAGTCCCCAGAAGTCCCCCGCCGTCCCCCACCATACATAGATAAGTCCCGCTACACACCTCAAGTCTTCATGCAGCCCCCGTATTCTATTGCTTCAAGTTGCAGGGCCCGAGGCCCTTGGTGGCAACGGCCGTCTCTCCATTTTGCGGACCAGGATGGGGTATCTTTTGTCATCCAGTCCAGTCCAAGGCTCTTGGTAGTTTGCACTCCGGGGTTTTTCGGGCCCCCGGAATATTGGTAATACTGATGTAGCCGGGCAGAGGACTATCTCACTGAAAGGTTATACAATGTTCTACCTCTTCCCCGTCGTCAACGCTGAATCCGGCTCACTCTCTAGCGGTAAGGCCCGAAACCCGGAAAGGACCAAGTATGATGGAACGTTCTCCTTGGCAATAGGCGCACATGGCGCTAGTGGGGCTGGGGTTGAAATGACGATGGTGGAGGAACTGGTTCTGGTGCCTACTGTGATGCAAGTATAGGAGGCATGTTTAGCGTGGAGAATGTTGAATGCTTGGTACCGGACGGTAGTGTTTCAGGGAGGGTGGAGTTGGATGGGTGAGGTAGTGTTGTCTTCAGTATCTCGGATTAATATCATCTCGCTCTAAAGGCACTTTACTGCTCCTGGCTAAGCATCCGTAACAGCTAACCCAGAGGGGTGTAGTAAGACTAGATTCGGTGTCTGCCCGATTGGCGTTGGTATCCGCTGATTTTAAAAGCATTATTTGTACCCACGGTGCAGTTTGCATGACGGTCTGTTACTTTCTATACTACAGCCCCTACGTTCCTATATCTCGCGGCCCACGGCAATTATGCACTTCCTGATTTGGCATCCGTAAAGGTGGGGTTGATCTCATCCGTTCCATTGGTATCGTCACTCAGGTAACCCTCTGGTTCCCGGATCCAGTGGGGAGCACGAGTGGTGTAATGCTAAATTCAGTGTCTGCCTCATCGCAATTGACATCCCATCGGTCCAATTGCATCTTTACTATGCCCCCATGATCCCCTTAAGCGCTATTCAAGAGTGCTCCCTGGCTAATGTATAGGTTACCTCAGCAGTTGGAATCAGCACCCTCTAGTACTAAAGGTACATATATCACACCCTCTTACCTCCTTCCTACGATCTAATTAACTAACCTGCTAACTAACAAATGATCCATAGTGGTTCTTGTTGGATCTACCAAACTGTTGTTGTAATTCATGATATCAAGGTTGATTATGAACTTGATTTCACTAATGCTGCATCTACCATAACTATTGGCCTCTTCCTCAATGGCTCACTTCGAAGATGGTAGTCTCTAAGAATACCCATTTCAAGTTCTATTGTGCAACTACGTTGTACATAATTATATGAGCAAGTACGATATCAAGATTTGGTGTACAACTGCTGTTATAATACCTCACTTCAATGTTTGAGAACATGAATATAGGGAACGTTGTTTCGAGGTTCACAGATAGCATTACTCAAATGACTTATGGGGGCTAGGTATTATCAAATGAAGTTAAACCTCATGAGTATTCGTGAAGTGTAATGAAGACAAATGAATTTATTTTATTGTAAAAACTATCACTACTTTTCAGGTACAACATACTAGGCCCACACATAATTCCCTGCAGTTTGTAAAACCAAATGCAATGGGGTTGCAAAGGTTATAGTATTGCCTAAGACTTTGCCAATTAGAAGTCCTGCAGCCTTGTAGGTTTTATTCTGATTGACAAAGACACAGCCACCAGAATCTCCTGTATTAGCAAATGTTACTCCTTTTGATCCAATAATAGCAATTTCAGTAGTTACGGCACCATTGTCCCAATGTTGAAGCATGATTGGATTTACTTCTCCTGGGGTTATGCCTGTTGTTGCTCCAACTTTCTCCACCTTTGCATTAGGATACAAATCCCCGACCTCTAAAATATGTTGTCCACCAAAAATATTTGTTCCATATCTTCAGGATTTTTCAGAAGTTAGTATTAGAATTCAATATAATTGCTAGATCAAGTAAGGAAGAGGATACCTATGTGATTCACAAGTAAAAATTGACCAGTCAATCCTGGTCAGCCAGGACACAGTTGCCTTAAACTGTGGGAGGTCATGTTTCTTTAGCCTTTGATCATATCTGTGTAAGAGATTACTATGTGTTCCAAAATGGGAAGCAACAACGTTGCCTAGATTAGGACCACTGGAAACACTAGTTTTAATTTCCTTGTCATTGTTTGGATCGGGCAGAAATGATACACCAGATAAACAGTCATCAAAAGAAAATTGTTCAATCAAATTTTTGTGCAGCAGAATTATTAATAGTTGTATCGAAGAGGAGATCTCCCGATGGACAAAAGTTTGAATATTGAATCAAGTATTTAAGCCTGCTGGTAACCTCAAGTGTTGAAGGAGAACAGATTGGTGTACCAACCCTGGCACCTTTTACACAATGGGCAGCAGTGAGTCCAAAATATTGGCCTAGTTGAGAATTGGTTTTAAGAAATCCTCTAAAACTTCCAGCTTCTGAAATGTTTCCTATTGTTTTATTAGTTTTCAATGAAATTAGAGGAATTCTTAGAACTTGGGGAGCTAGTAAACCTTTAATTCCCACTGAGTATGCTTGAAGTGTTAGCTCTTCATCAACATTGATTGGACCTCTTACCCAGGTATTTGCAAATTCATTGACTGTAAGAACACAATCCTCCTGTATCCAAGTTGGTAAATTATAGGGACTAGGGAGAAGAACAACTGAGGAAGTATTGGATCCTGGTAATCCAAATATAAATGTAGGCTCAACTGGTCCACCAGACTGTTGGACACCTGTCAAGATTCCACGAGCATCCTGTATATTAAATTGCTGGAGAACAGTTGAAATATAACTTGAAATCTCAGGCACATTAAACTGATTGGTTGAAGATAGGGGCACTATTGCTGGTCCACTGAGGCTATGATCCATTGCAATGTTGAGTTGCTTGGTGTTGGTTGATCTTTGGATTTGATAGCTTTGCTGGAAACAAATCTGTAGTCCCTGTTATATAGTTTGTACTTAGTATCCACTGTGCATAATTCTATAGTAGCTACTAGTAGAGTCTGTTACAGGGCCACTAGAGTATGTGATGAGTATCTCTGGGGTTCTATTCCCTGTCCCAGACTGTTTAGCAAATTAGGGTATAGTATATGATCAAGCTTTCTCTAGCCCATTGCTGGCCCACTGGCAGAGGCCCAACCTGGAATACGAGTTGACACCAGCCTAGGGCGATAGACAGAATAGAGCAAATGTGAGATATTGATTCTGCCCCAGCCTACTGGCACAGTTGGGAATGGAGCTTGAGATATTGCTTTTTTATAGCAGAAGAGGCCCGAAAATGAACAAAATTTGCACTAGATTGTGAAAAGGTACATACCATGGGGTCTTTGAGCTCTTTGACATAATATTTAGAATTGATGTAGCTGGTAGGTGGGGGTTGTCTGAGTCTGCTTTGTGCTGAAAGTGAGCAGTAAAGAATATGCCAGTGCAATCTGAAGTAATAGAAAACTGCATGAAATATACCTATAATGGTCGAAATAGAAGAAAACATGGTGCTGAAAAAAGCCACTAGAAGGTGAAAAGTTGTGAACTAAAATAAATGAAAGAGTAGAAGGCGTTATAGTAGTATATATATTTCTGCAATCAGATTGGGGTCAATGTGAGATGATATGTAGGGCTAGTGCAATTTTGTACGTGTACCAGGGTATAACTACCAGTTGCCTGTAACTCAGATACTGACGGGGCAGTGCTGTGGTGTAATAACTCAATATATCATGCCTGATTAGCAGGCTGCCATTTATGATTCTTTACTCATTACAACATTTCCACTACTGAATAACTTATCAATGATGGGCAAGAACAAAAAGACTGCTTTGTAATACTTGGGGACAAATTCTACAACTTGCTTAGATTCACTGTTCCAATTGGTGAAAACCGAGCATAGGAGCTCAAATAGCAATTGCTACTTGCACGAGGGCATTGGACCTGCTGATACCAGTAGGACCGATGCGAGTTGTTTTTGCTGGAGATGGAGCTTGGATGGTCAGTTCCCACTATGTTTTTGAGTGCCTATACAAGCAAATGTATTTTGAATGTCCTAATATCAGAACTGATTACCACAGTTTCTTCAGTATCAGATACCTCCCCGGAGCATGACCTAGACTGAGGAGATCCCTGCTGCCAGTCTGTCATATGTTCGGCCTGTCATGGAGTTGTTTTTTAAGAAGTTATTTACTTGTACATACTCAAGCCAGAGGGTGAAGAGAATGACATGCTAGATTAAGCTTTTAGATGTACGAAGACCTACATTGTTCTTCATGGGAGGTGATTTAACTGAGGTCTGGTGAGGATGTATATGACGGATTGTAGTTGGAAGTAAGAGTACAGACAAGCCAGAATCAAGAAAGCGGCCGAAATAACAATATCCTGCACGGGCAATTCTACGACCCAATTTCTGGCACATCCATGATCTCCTTGGCTTCCGTTCCCTATTGTTTTACCATATGTATTCATCATCCTCTCTCCTGGCCTTTCATCTCCAAATGTCCATCTCATTTGAAGTGATGGCCACGAGCATACTCGAGCAAAACTCGAGCCTGCTCTACTGGTGTCCATCACTATGATGGACACGATCACGTTGGAGCGGAAACTTTGGGTCTGTGCTCGACCATACTAAAATATTATGCTGGAGCATGATCGTGCCCCACTACTTATTTAGCCCGTCCAGAATTAGAATTGCCTGAGTTAGTTCGATCCTTTGGTAATGGGGTGGTCCATCCAATAAAGCTCAACTCGCCCTTCCTATTGAACAACAAATATGTTAACCTGCAGGTTCTTATAGGTAACAAATTGAAAAACTCTCCCCTAGTGTATAGATGCTATCGAGCTGACCAACGAAAACAATATACCCAATGTTGTTCTTTGCTTCCTCGGTCCCACCGCTCCCTCCCCGATAGATGCTCTCCAACTTAAGCAGCATATACACGTTTCTGCTATCTTGCTGGAAAACGCTATCCCAGTGGTATCTCAACTCTTTTTCTTTGAGGAAAAGTTCTAAGGCACAGAGATCGAGCTGATGGGCGGGCTCCAGGTTTTGCTCCTTCGGAATAGACTAATTACAATACCCAATCTCTCCAGACTTGGTATGATACCGGAAAGACATTAGCCGTATAATGATTACTGGGCATCTTTGGAAATCCTTCAGGCATGCTAGAAGCATAACTTCCATCCAAGCCTTCCAATGGGCTAACCCGGGTCAAAAAAAGAGCAAACCCGACCCAGCCCAAGCCCAACGGATGTTGAGCCCAGCCCAACCCAGACCAAGGAAGGAAAGCCTGGGTTAACCTAATGAACCTAGTAGGCTGGAGCAAAAAAGAAAAGGAATTAAATATATATTAGCATTAGTATACAATTAGTATTAGAAAACAGAATGAACAATAGGAAACGTAGAAGGATAAGTTGGAGGTAATTTGTGAAGGGAGGAAAGATAGTGAAGTCCCGGGTTTGAGAGGGGTCTAGGTAGGGTTGGATTATTTTAGCTGCTCGATTTCTTATCCCTGAAATGCTCAGAATCCTCGCGAGCTAATCAGGTTCCGCCTAGCTTTTCACTATGCGCTCTCAATTGGAACATGGCTCTGCTTGGACCTTTCATCTAAATGCAAATAGTCACGATCACAATCTTTATGAATTCCATGTGCTCAAATTCCAGTTTCGGTAGTGATCATGACTTGAAGTATCATGAAAATCAGAAATGAGAGACAAAATATTGGCTAGGTTCGCCAGGTAACCCAGGCTTGGCACCTCCGAACCCGGCCCGGTCCGGGCTTGCGCAAAGGGGAGCCCAACCCAACGTACCCAGCCCGGCCCAATGAAGGGCCCGGGCTAACCCAACGAACCCGCAACCCCCTGGAAGGCTTGCTTGCATCACAGTGGTGTTTGGGCTATAAGAAAATATTTGGGTAACACCAAAATGGCCCGGGAAAGTGTTTCCTTCGGCACGGGGGATCCACCTTAATCAGTATTGCTGGGAGAGGTACCACTTCAATGGGATTTTAACGACCGCTGCTTACTCCAATCACCCCCTTTTTTGCACATTCATAGCTAGCTCGAAATCGCGAGGAAAACGGAAGTTTGGGGTCCCTCATATCAGCCATCTCATAATTAGCGTTGTTGTTACCCTTAGTCAGAAGAGTGATTTACACGATACCCCTCCAACAATTGCTTGGATCAGGCAAAACGCCTATCAACTGTTTAAATGAGAGGTTTTTGTAGCTCGAAATCTATATTTGCCCCTAGTCGGTTCTGAATAACTATACCACATCAGCACAAATTCTATTCATAGCCTGGGAGAGTTATGATTGCTACCCAAAGTTTCCTCATGACCTAACCGTGCCAAGGTTCCCACCGATTGGGTAACTGTGCGCAGTTGCAAATCTTGCGGCACGTCTACAATGTGCCCTACAGCGTAATGCCAGATTCACCGTAACACCAGATTTTATGAAACTACCAGATTTAAAATGCAATATCTCAATGACGTCTCTCAATCTGCCTCTCCTTTGCTCTTCGACCTCTAGTAAACCTTTTAAGCTCCTGTAAGATGGGCTTCCACTTCTTTTTTCAGTCATGAATGGCATCGTTTTTCACCCGTTCAAGCTGTCTCTCTGCCTGCTCAAGCTTTTTCTGCACGTCATCTTCCTCCTTTTTACCTACAATTGCCCGTGCTTGATGTGAATACAGGACACCTCCTTTTTGAACAAAGCGTTGTGAACGATTTTGACGAGTTGCTCAAGCTTGTTCTGCCGCTTGTGTATTCCCCAGCTCTTCTGATGCAAGAGCCCCAGTCTGTGCCTGTGCAAGACTACTCTTAAGATAACGTGCCAAATTGCTCTTAAACGTGGGAGATACCGGATCAGCATCCTCTAAGTAGCATGCCTGTCGCTTCATAGATCGCATAGTATATGGAGTTGAAAGAGCAGGGCACAATGTTGGTGGTGGAGTAACTGGTTGGGTGTTGTAAGCGGTATTTGTGCAGTATTCTTGGAGACGAGATAAAACAATGTTGGGGTCATAGGGAATTAGACCAGTTTTCTGAAAGGCAGACATAATTGTTGTTTGCTTAAAGGCTTGTGCTCTGATAGAGGAGAAGGCGGGAGGAAACTCAATTTTGTTGGAGTCTGAACATCCTGTATGTGTTGCTCTATCAATTGCCTCCACATGATAGTGTTTTAAGGGTTGAAACACCACAATATCGAGAGGTTGAAGCAGGCGTGTTGTATGAGGAGGCAAGCAGAAGGGGATGATTTTCTCCTCATCACAGAAGAAAATAAATTCCGTAGTACAGTGGCAGCCATGGCCATCAAGAAGGAGAAGCCGGTAAGCTCCAACTTGGCGTTGTGCGGAAAATCTCTCGCAGTGGTGTAGCCATTCTAAACAAAGCACATCGTTTCAATAGCCCATATCAGATACAGAGATCAAAACATCATCTTTGATATCGGTTTTGGTGGCCCAATCCTCCATGTGCAAGATACCTGGAAGTATCACCATTGGTGGTAAAACAAAACCATCGCCGCTAATAACCTCACAAGAGGTAATAAGCTCACGGCTAGTTGAACTTACTAAATAAGATTAGAGATCGAGGTCAAGAGTTACTATCTACTGATCTCTCCCGATCCCAATGCTGAAACTTGTCTCATCAAAGTAGTAAACATCTTCTTTTTGAATACCCTTATCATCAAAGACAGCTTTGAAACGCTGGAACCAATCCAAGATGTCCGCGGGATTATGAGCACTCTTCCTCTCGTAATCCAATGTTTTCTGTTTCATAACATAAAACTCTGGATGTCGTTTGAGAAAGCGACCTGTCCAAGCAGAGCTAACAGTTGGTGGAGGAGAGCCGGGCTCGATACTGGTATGATTTCGGCAGAGAATACTGTTTGCACAATTCGTGATCATAGAAAGCCGTGCGGAAGTTCCAATCACATCGAGGCGTCATAGGTATAGCCCAACCGCAATTTCCTTATCATCGGTGAGCCTTCGATTGACTGGAAGTCGTTCAGTTCTTGCTTGACGTCCGTTCAATCTCCCTGGTAGCCATGCCTCTGGAACTCCAAATTCTCGTGCCGTAGCTGCGACATTTGGTTTCTCACTTTCCAGGAGCTTCTGAAGGGCAAACTCAATCCTAGCATCAATCTCGGTGTTGTGCTCGCTCATTTTGGAAGAGTTGAGTTGGGAGGAATTGTTTTGTTTGTTGGTGTTACTGGAAAATCTGGTGTTACGGTGAATCTGGCGTTACGCTGTAGGGCACGTCGTCGACGTGCCGCAAGATTTGCAACTGCGTGCAGTTACACAATCGGTGGGAACCTTGGCACAGTTATGAATACGGCATCTTATTTCTTTTTTCACTCTGATCGCTACAAGCGAAAACAGCTCGGTGCGTGCCTATTCTCACAAAATCTCGCTCTCGGCTAGGCCTTAACCATAGAATGCCTTCACTCCACTATGGGGTCATCGCAGTGTGAGAAACGACATTCGTATTTGGCAGTGAAAATCGAAGTAGAGGAGAGGGCCCAAGCCCCAAGCAGACCCCAACACCACCAAACTACTCTAATGCTAACATGATCCCCCCTTCTCCATCACCCTACACGCCATCTCCTTACGCCTTATTCTAACCCTACCTTGCATGCAAACTTTTTTCTTCACTGCCGCGGTTCCTCACTTTTCTTTCCGGTTTCATCTTTGCCGTGGGTTCGCCGGTCTTCATCTCGACTCTTTCTCCACCGCTGCTCCGCCGCTATTTGTTCCAACCCTTTCGTCATCGATGTTCTGTCGCTCTTTGTTCTGGTTGTTTATTTACCGCTGCTCCGCGAGAGTTGCACCCTATTTCGCACCCTCTTTCAACACTCTTCTGTTGCTCTTTGTTCCGGCCCGCCTTCACCGAACATATAAGACATTCCCCCCTCTACTCAGATTCACCCCCGCACTACAGTATTTCCGTCACACCTAATACCCCTGCGCATAAAAGGAAACAATGCGGACCGCATCCAGGAGACCAGCTTCCGGGCAAGCGCCGGCGAATAAAAATACACCCTCCACTGTCCTCCACCGCCCCCAGCCGTCATCTGTCACCACTGGAGTTTCTCCTTCGACCCAGCGGTTGGCTGCCGTCACCTGCCATCGCTCGCAGTTCGCCAAAGTTGCCTACCCGCCTCCGCCATCACATATACGTCCCGCTACGCACCTCAAGTCTTCACGCAGCCACTGGGTATTGTTGCCTCAAGTTGCAGGGTCCGTTGCCCATGGTGATAACAGCCGTCTTTCTGTTTTTCGGAAGAGGGCGGGACATTTTTCGTCGTCCAATCCGGTCCAGAGCTCTTGGCAGTCACCCCGCCGGGCCTTATTGGGCCCCCGGAACATTCCTAACACTAATACAGCCGGGCGGAGGACTACCTCACTGAAAGGTTCTATACCATATTTTTCCGGTGTCTTCTCTACTCTATCTTTGCACAGAAACTGCGCCCTTTAAATACAGGAGATCATTCCTACATCTCCGCGCCCTCCGCGGACATGCTGTTTACTTAGGCCCCACTTCATATTGCCGCTGCAAACACCACCGCTGTGTTTAACAGCCTACCGTTGAGCGTACCCACTCACCGACAGGTTTACCCGCTCACCGACAGGTTTACCCGCTCAACGACGAGATTACCCGCTCACCAATGAGTTTACCCGCTCACCGATGAGTCAATCCACTAACCAACTAAAAGCTAATACAATCTTCTCGCATCATCTTAACAGAGAAAACAAAAGAAATACAAGCGACATAAGACGACAAGAATCAATTAAGCAACTGTGGGGAGTATACCGGTGAATAGCAACAACTGTCAACACCCTAGCCGGCTCAATCTCAAACATCAAGGCCCGAAACCCGGAGAGGACTAAACGCGAGAGAAAGTTCCCCCTGGCAACATGAGCACATGACGCCGGTGGGCCCCGGATTGAAGTGATGGTGGTGGAGGAACTGGTTCTGATGCCTACGGCGAGGCAAGTATAGGAAACATGTTCAGCTCGGAGGATGTAGAATGGTTGGTACTGGACTGCACTAGACACTGGCTGGGCTGAGAGGGGGTAGAGATGTGGGGAGTTGTTTTGGCGGTGGTTGCTGGGAAAGAGAGGTTAAAGGGAGGGTGGGGTTGGATGGGTGAGGTTGTGTTGTCTTCCGTATTTGGGATTAAAACCGTCTCGATCCAAAAGCGCTTTTACTACTCACAGCTAAGCATCCCTCGCGGCCGACTGCAGGGGTGTAGTAAGACAATATTCGATGTCTGCCTGACCGTGTTTGATATCTCGTCGGTCCACAAGCATCTCTGATACACCCTCATGACCTCCTCGAGCGCTATTCAAGAGCGCTCTCTAGCTTTAGTATAGGTTAACTGAGCGGTTGGCATCATCACCCGCCAGTCCTAGAAGCATTTATACCAACTCCTCTTGCCGCTATTTGGCCCGCTTGGATTGTCTAATACTGTTTCTTCCATTTGCCATGGAGTTGGGTATGAAGAAAGCGATGACATCTGAAGAAAGCAAAGCCGGAAGCGACGCGGGTTCAAGTGTCCGAGGTAAGGTCTTTAATTTGCCAGAGGTTCCTGAGCAGCAGTCTGCGGTATTCAGAGATGTTATATTCATAGATTATATCATATGATTATCAAGACGTATATACTGTTGAAACGTATGGCTTAAGCCATTGATTCAATGTCGTTTCATTATTATACTTTTCTCTTATGTTTTGTACTCGTGTTTTACTAACATCGTCTGATGCACTTCTGTTACCACGCTACTACCATCATGTCTCATGTGGAGGAAAAGTTTTCTAGTTGCATTTCATATGTCACACGTATCAAAGGATAAAAGCTGGATCTTTTCCCTATCTCTTTAGTTTAGAAGTCAGTCTTCGCACGTCTTCTATCTCTTGCATTTTTATCTTGTCCCTCTAGTCTTCAATCAAATATTGCCTCCGTTCCGGCCATAAAAGTCAACATATACATGGCAGCAATCAATAACGATCCAGAATACTTCAGCAGTACCCTTACTCGTGTAACTAAAGTATATTATGAGGGCCCTGCTCAATCATAATCTGGTTAGGGGGTTGCTACGCCCGAAATACTCAAGTGGAGCATACTCTAGCAAAACTCAACCATGATCTGCTCATGGCTCGATGATGCCCATTACCAAATCTGCTAATTAATTAGTAATCTGTGTCAATTGTAATTCTCTTTGAATCTACTAGATTGTTATTGTCATAATTCATCATATCAAGGTTGATTATAAGTTTAATTCTACGAATGCTGTTGCTATCATAACTATCAATTCCTTCCTCAATGGAACACTCAGAAGATAATATTTAACAATGATTCTTACAGTCATTTTACCACTTTATTGTATAGTAATTATATAAAGAGTGTGGATTTCAAGACTGGCTATATAATTACTATCAGAAAGTTCACGTAGAAGTCCAGAAACTTGGATGTACTAATAGATTATCTCCAGGTTTATGTAGAACATTGCTTGAACAGCCCATAAATTACTGGTAGATACTACTAATACTGGGATTCAAATGATCATAGATCTAGAAGAGAAGAGATTTGTATTATAGATAAGAGGTAATGTACTAATAATATTTACCCCTAGTGGGAAAACTGGTGGAAGGAAAAAACAAATTAATCAACTTAAGCTAATTGGTAATTACCAGCAGTTTCTAAAATCAAATGCAATGGTATTACAATAGTGATATTAGTCTCAAATGCGTTGGCAATGATTATGCCAGCTAACATGTTAATCCCTTTCTCATTGACAATTACACAGCCACCAGAATCTCCATTAGTCGTCTGACATTCACCCATTAAGCCAAGAATAGCAATTTCTTGAGTTACAATACCATCTTCCCAGCGTTGAACTTGGATCTTATTAACTTTTCCTCTTGTTATGCCTGTTGTGCGACCAATTTTGTGTACTTCTGCTCCTGGATACAAATACCCTGCCTGCTGGATGTGTTCACCTTCAAAAATGTTCGCCCCATACCTTTATAATTTTAAAGAAGTTAGTAATATCAAATTTACCAGTTATTGCTAGAGCAGGTAAGAGGAGGTAGAACATACCGAGGTAAATCGCAAGTGAAAATAGAATAGTCAATTCTAGTTAGACAGGACTTGTCTACACCAAAAGGCACATAGTTATTTTGTTCTAGCATTTTGTCATAGTTGTATAATAGATTGCTATGAGTTCCAAAATGAGAAGTTGCAACAACACCAAGGTCAGGACCATTGAGAACAACAGTCCTAACATCTTTTTGATTGTTTGGATCGGGCAGAAATGATACACCAGAGCAGCTGTTATGAGGGGGAAATTGATTCAATAAATTTTCAACCTCAGTAGTCTTAACAGTATTGGTTCGAACTTTGAAACTATCTTTTGGTGGACAGTACTTTGTATATGGTAAGAGGTACTTAACTCTGCCACTAACCTCAAGAGTTGAGGGAGAACAGACAGGTGTTCCAACAATAACCTCTGGAAGACAGTGAGCAGCAGTGATTCCAAAATATTGGCCTGGTAAGGATTGTTGCTTGAGAAATCCTCCAAAGCTTCCAGCCTCTGTGATATTTCCTACTTTCCTGTTAGTTTATAATATCAATGATAACACTATTTCAAAGGATTTGTAAACCTTTAATTCCAATAGAGCATGCCTGAAGTGTTAATTCAGCAATATTGTTGACTGGGCCTGTTGCCCAGGTAGTTCCTAATTCCTTGATTGTATGAATATAATCCTCCCTGACCTGAATTGGTAAATTGTAAGAACTTGGTGGTAGAATAGCTGGAGAATTTGAAGTGCTTGATCCTGGAACCCCAAATATGAAAGTAGGAACAATACTTCCTCCAGACTGTGGGAGGCCAGCCAAGATTCCATAAGCACCCTGTATACTAAATTGATTTAGAACAGTTGTAATATAATCTGAAATCTCAGTTACATTAAACTGAGTAGTTGAAGGAAGGGGCATTATAGCTGGTCCACTCATGCCATTATCCATTGTGATGCTCATGTTGCTTGGTATTGATTGATGTTTGGTTTGCATAGCATTGCTAGAAACAAATCTATGGTCCCTATTTTATAGGTTGTACTTAATTAGTGCTGTTGAAAATTTGTGCCAAAAGTTTGTGACAGAACCTCTGGGGTCCCATTTCCTGCCCCGGCCCGGGGTATTCCACGGCTCGGCATGCGGAATCTTTCCAGGCTTCGGTCCATATCACCGGCGGCCCAGGGCCCAACCTGCTAACTGACATTGGCTTGGGCCCCGTGGAGTTGACAGTGCGCAATGCCTGTGGAGCTGTCCCGCCCTGGCTAGTAGTGGGGAATTGAACTGGGTCGGTTATTGGCATTTTGTGGAATCCCAGAGGCTCCAGATTGGACACTATTGGTGGCTCATTTTGGAAAATTTGTATACCAGATAGCTATCACATACCAGGTGGTCCAAAGCTTCTTAGCCTTTGGCATGATATTTGGGTTTAACGTAGGTGGTAGGCGACGGGTGGTATTATCTGCTTTGCATAGTAAGCGGTAAGGAATTTGAAACTAGAACGTTATAGAGAAGGGTATGAATTCTACCTATAATAACGGTAGAAACGGAGGAAAACATATTGTTGGAGATAGGAAGAAGGAGGTTTGCGGAACCGAGAAGAAAAAAAATGCGAGAGTGGAGGGATCTTGCAATATTATATCAACTTTTACAAGTACATTCAGACCAAGGGTAGATGTAGGGCTGTTAACAATTATGTCCGTGCATTAGGGTACAACTACCAGCTGCCGGAAGCTCGGTGCTGTTGTGACAGTGCAGTGGTGTAGTAACTCAATACATCTACCTAGAATGCGGCTATCTATGATAGGTGAGGGCTTACCGCATCTCTGTTACCAAATAACTCATCCATGACAGGCAAGAACAAAAGGTCAGTTTTGCAGTACTTGCAGACAAATCCTCTGAATCCTGCATGTTCGCCATTCTAGTCAGTGAAAACCTACCGCAGGGACTTGAATCATTAATGTTCATGCTGGAGCATTGAAGCTGCCTGTACCGTTGTGACCTAGGGAGATAGGGTTAGTTAAATTAGTAGTCATCGGAGTCCATTTCATCACTCACTAAAAGTTTCAATTTGTGGTTTACGTGGCATGGAGGTTTTTCTGCATAACTTTAGAAGTCACCTTTTTGTTTCTTAATGGCGGGTTGGTACAACCCATTGCCAATTGGACGAGGAATAGGGAACCAAAGGGGGAACGGATCACCCGAACCTCAATGGCTACCGGAAAAACATAGGACAGGTTTCTGGGCCACAGCGGGGTCATAGCATGACAAAGCATGGCGCCCCAATACCTCTACTAGAGCCCCCTTTCCTTGCTCTCCCATTCCCAAGATCACCAGTCTTCCTACACCTCGCGTGAGCTATTTCGCCCATTCATTATTGCTTCCATTCTTTATTTCTCGCGTTCTATATCTCCCCAAGCGACTATCTACACCCACTACAAACCATTACTACCCGGAAAAGCGGATCATATGGCCCCCAGAAGAGCCTCAACACGGGGTAGTATCTCCACACCATCTGGCAGACAGAGAACACAGGTGGGTGTAAGAAAGAATACGCGTCCTCGTCAAGCCCCCAGCCACTATGGCTAACAGGAAGACCTTCTGCAAAGTACCCCACCAACGGCAGACAGTACCACGCTTTCCCCCGGTAGCGAAGAACCAGCAGCTAGCATCTCACAGTACACCCATTCCTCTCCAAGTAGTGAGCACATCCATCTTGCCAACCATTCCAACAGAAACAGCCCTTCCGCACTGCCCACGACCCCAGCATCACCAAGTGTAACAAATACCCATACACTATCCCGCTCCCCATCCAACATGCCTATCAACCTGGGTACTATGCGAGGACTCTTACGCTCACATGAGCAGGAGATTATTGATCGGGTCTTACTCCAACTCAGCTCCAGAAGCGAGAACCCTCCAATCCATACTCCCCAACACCCCCAACCAACAACCAGTACCGAATAGCATGCTTACCCTAATCGCTCAACTCGAAAACCAGCTGGCGCAACCCCGAAAGGAGAGTGAACAGGAGGATGCCATTGCCGAGCGAAGGGTAGTACCCGGTACGTACGACCCTTCCCAGCTCCAAATTCACGAGCCAAGTGAGAGCGCCACAGCCACTGCAGAGTCTGTCGAGGAACTATTTCCAGGAGTGGAACGCGGCACCCTGGTACAAATCATTGAAAATAGGTTCAAGCCAACGAACATCTACCGGCTCCTAGCTACCGAGAAGCAACGAGCTGAGTCACAGAGGACAATTAGCTTCGTAGGAATTGAGTTCGAACAAACCCGGCGTGACGGAAAAGAAAGATAGTACCAAATGAGTGGGTTCTTCAAAGCTTGGGCAGCATACTCTGGAATTCTGGTAAAGTTAGCACCATACCCACTGCAAGGAGACCTTGCCACCGATCTTTCAATTTACACCATGAACCTCTATGACTTGCTGGAGAAGTACGCATGGAAGGGAGTGAAGGCGTACCACTTCCAATTTCAGCGGAAGAGAGTCGCCAGCAGGAAGATAATATACCAGGCCAGAGAATGACGACTACTTGATAGCGAGCTTATTGCATCAAAGTGCTTTGCCCATCCTACGCTATGGGGTACTTGGACCCAGGGGAATAAGCCACTTCCAATAGCTACCCGGAGAACATTTGAGCTACCAATTCGCGAGAACCTCCCAGGCCAAGCCCAGCACCCACTGCAGAATCCGAGAGCAAATACTGGGACCCTCACATCCACCTCTCAGCGGTGCAGAAACTGGAACTACTGCGAGTGCTGAATTACCCCATGTCGCTATCAACATACCTGTATCTCTTGCAATGGGAACCATAGGGCAGCGCAATGTTCCTCCACTACCACAACTTCCTTCACCTCTGCATACCAAGCACCTAATAGACATGAGGATTCCAGTTTTTCTCTCCTTGACTACTCAAGTCTAATTCCTTTCTTCTTTACTGTATCCTCATTCAAAGCGCATATCTAGCATAATACTAAGCTTACTACTAGCACTACTCAAGTAGCCCTCTGCTTCCCCACAGCGAAACGGGAATTACCCAATAGCTCAAGCCATGCATTTCTCTCCTTGGGCCTACATGTACTCTCTCCCCGACCCAATACAATACTCCACTATCTACTATTCAGATCCCATTGCCTACCAATGCCAACAGGGCAACTGCAAGTGGAAGGATGGAGGCAGCTTATCCAAGAGTACCCAGACCAACACGTAATAACTGTCATCTTAGGCATATGCAACTTCGGGGCAAGAATTGGCTATGGAGGCCACCGCCAGAGTGTTACAATTTACCCAAATCTAAGTACCGCAAGAGTGAGGCTTCCCTCCCCCCAATCTCCCTGGCTCTGCAGCACAAAAGAAAGCTGGCTGCTCTCCGA
>QLOI01010110.1:0-13567 GCA_003313605.1 Tuber umbilicatum
CTCCCCCCCCCCCCAACACCCGATTCGCCGTGATCCCCTGGCCAAACCCGCTGGTTGTCTGGGCTCATCCCCGAGTCGAAATATCTTGATTTGTGCCTTTGTCTAGGTTGAAAGTATTTGTGCGATAGGTCCCTTGAAGAGTGTCGCTCGTATAAGCTAATATCGAGGGTCGTATCCCCGCAGTCGAACGGAACAAACTTGGGTTTCAATTAACACGTACTTGTAGCTGGCAATAGGCATCCGAAAATACAATATGATCATTGTTAACATAACCCAGCTAGCGAAAAACAAGAAACCTGTCTCATTTTCGGACACTTTATGCCAGATACAAGTACGAGTATGGAATAGGCACAGACGACTAGACGAACGCAAAACTAGGGTGACTATTTTATATATTCTTTGGTACCGTAAACCTCTTGGAATATAGGATACAGCCTTTGGCCTATGCGCCTAATCTATTCCTCCCAACCACACCCAAGACGCCAAATATAAAAGCATAATACAACATATCAGATAGAAATACTGTGCAATCTTCCCTACACCTTTCCAAAAAGAAACCAGAAGGTCAAGGATATAGTTGTATAGCTGTTTTCACAAGGTATCACTCACTTGTTTCGCTGCAACTCATCCCTCACGCCGAGTGCTGATCGCCGATTAGCCAGAAGTGGCTAACACTAAAACCAGGACAGCCTTGGAGATTGAGCCTGGGAGACTTGCTGGAGGAATTTTTAGCCGAATACCTAAGGACTACGAACCTGGTCGTGCAGGCTCGCAGGCGCGAAGGATATGACGGTGATCGAGGGGCATCGAAGCTAGTTCCCCTTACCAAGGGGTCCCTACTTGACGAGGATCGAGTGGTGACTAGCAGTACGTGCGTGTTTTTTTTCGGGGGAGCGGGCCCAATGCGCTGGCAGCAGACGGGTGCCTACGCCTGCCGATTCTAAACGACAGGCGCTCGGTAGACTGGGCGCAGGCACGCCTACGAAATCACCAAGCCTAAGATGTCGAGAGATTCCCGTCATTTAGCTCAGTGTGCGCAGCCTTCCACTCAGTGACACCATATCATTCGGTGAAGAGTCGGGTTGGAGCTAAGGGCAACGAAGCCAACTAAAGGGCGCATCCCCCCGGATTGTCACACTCCGACCCTTCCCAAAGGATACGGCGGTGCGTGTTCAGTCGGGTTTTTAGGAGCTGACTTCCTAGTTATTGGAGGTGCGTAGTGTGAGCTGGGACGCGGTATCACTGGCCATGAGGTGCCTGCGGAGGGATGGGGAACAATTGCTGGCACCATGTGGACGTACTGAGGTAGCGTTGAATGGGTCGGAGGGGGTTCCGCGTGGCTGGTGTGCGCTGGCTAGTAGCCTATACGCGCAGGAGACAAAAAAGTGTCCGAGAACGGGGCACCCAAATCCGCGTCGGCGCTCGGATACACACGGGTTTTTGCCATACCAGTATATTTTTTTGGAATTCCTGTTCTCGGGCACTTTTTACATGCACGGGCGCTCGACGCCTTCCGTCATAAAGTCTCAAGGTCTCTAGAGTGGGAGTAGGATATAATAAGTGGTTTACTTGTAGTACTCGAGTACTCGGGTGAGGGGGAAATATTGGGACAAGCAGGGGTGATGGAATTGCCGGGATTAGTAGCTGTCTTACTTCGTTGGTTTATTGATCCTCCTCCTACAGTATTTGCATAGGCCTCTCCTACCCCCGCTTGTCCCAATACTTCACCTCTACCCCTAGTATAATATGTACTCGTACAAGTACAAGTAATTGATGGCTAGATTTAGAAGGAACCGCCGAAACTTAAGCCTACAGTCATAGAACCCACGTTCTGGAGGCCCCGGAATAGAAGATGTGAAAGGAAACACCTCCTGACATTTGTACTAGCACAAGCTGTGATACCGGAATTGTGCTATGTTTCCGCACACACTGCTTTGTGGCTTCACCAATTTTCTATTGGTGTTTTCACTGGTCAGCTATTTTGGTGTGCGCGAAAACATCCCCCGTGCCTTGTATTAATTTCAACAATAAAATTGTATGATTTTTCGCGTTTCAGACTCTGATCCCAGCGAACGTTCCCAATGAATGGTCGTTTCTGATATCTATCTAAACCCATTGACCGTGGGCGGGAAGAAATTCCTTGAAAACGCTTTTGCTGTTTTTTGTTTGCTAGAAGGGGTTACCCACGCCCCCGGATTAACTCCCACCGGGGGCGCTCTATATCGAATTCCGTTAGACAAGCTCGGGAACTGGAGTAATGGGGAGTTGGATCGCCTCTCCCGGTAAGGTCAACCGTGTTTCACTTTTTTTATTTGCCACAGTTGAGGATTTTTTTCGCCGCCTTTTTTCCCCCTAACCCAAAGGAGGAAATTCTAGACATCTCTGTGCAACGGTGTGGCGGAAAGGTGTGTCAAGATGTTATAAATCTCTTCCGTCAGAACTGATGGCAAATTCTGCCTTGTTTTCGGAGAAATACCTTTCGCTCAGGAATACAACGTCTTATGATAATAGCGCATCTATCTTCTAATCGAGTTTTTCCGTACTAGCCAATCGGGTACGATTTACGAGTAGTACTTGTATAATGCTCTCGTAGACTTTCTATAAACCCTAGACTACCCTTGCTAGCTTGTGTTAATTGGTTGAGACGAAAAAGGAAGAAGGAAAAAATACACAGCATTTTAAATATTGCCTACGGCTGGAGAATTGTTTCTCTATTGAACCTAGGGTATTCGAGAGAAGGCGAGTGGGATGCCGTAATGGTAGGCAATCAAATCGCAAATAACCCATCGTAACAGAGTGTTAGGAGCTCTAGATTTTACCTCCCAGGGCTGGTGAGAGGTCTTGAGCGAGAGCCACGCTGTTCAGTTCAGTCATGTGGCATGTGGTGACAAAATGTTTCACGAGAAATGATGGAGGCAGACGCCGCGGGCACGGCACGCCACATGGTCCTGTAGAAGCACCAGGTGGACGATTGGACCCTGGACTGCACTTGATGGGTATTCCATTCCGTAGACGGTGCGAATGTATTTTAGGTCGGCGGCACAAATAAACAATGTCATGGGCAAAAAAACGATAAAAAACCAAAAACGCTCCATGTGACATGATAACATACTAAGACACCTTCTCAATCGCGATCCAATTCTCTGATAATTTCACTTATTCCCGTTTGACTGGCCTCGGGGTACCAGTGGCAATTATGAACCACCTATGCTGTACTACTGGTATCATACTGTACAAGTACGCATTTCACCCATCCGGTTGACAACTTTCGGGCGTCCCTTGTGATACCGAGTCTTTTTAGCTAGCACGGGGGCACGATATCCGGTCCATTTTTCCTTGGAGCAGCGGAAATATAGCGCATTCGGGAGCGACTGCCAATATGGATAAGGCTACGGTTGGTTAAAACATGAGGAGCTCTTGAGAGAGCCCGCCTTGGTATGGCGTAACCCGTCAAGCGCGTGGCGCCCTCTCCGTTCACCTTCTCCGGTCATTTTGCACCGTAAGTTCTTTGACCGCTATATATCATAACCGGCGAGCAGGGCCGGAGAGAACTCACATATGTGCTCAAGCATATTACAAGGAACCGCGTGATGAAATAGTTGCACATGTGAAAATGGCTCACAGGGTAGTCTGTCCGTCGAATTTGAGGTTTCCGTGGCGGTAGTTGTAAACAATTGCTCGGGCTGCCAAACGAATGAAACGGCTTGGATGAGATGCGTTACGCAAGAAAGCTTGCCGGCTGTCGGGAAAATGCGGTGCGAACCGATGAGGTTCTGCGAGGGCGTCACCAGATTCGGAGGCTGCGAGTGCCCGCGCACAAAATGTGCGCGAACACATCTCGACCTGTCAGGTGGCAGTGCAGCACTCGTGGACCCTGTAAGCAGATCTCACAATTGGAGCAACACCTCGGATATGCCCACTAAATTTTGGGTACTTGATGTCTCATGGGTGATTGGGGGAAAATGATTAGTAATAATCAAGGGAAAGGGTTAGGGGTTTCTCTACATATTGAGGGACTCGAAAAGCAACACCGCGAAATTGGGTTATCGGAAATGGCCTTGGAGCAGTCAAATAAGGTGTGGCTCAGTAAGCGGGTGAGAATACCTCTTCAGGGAACTGGTTTCCCTCGAAAATGCAAAAACTTTGGCACAAGTGTTAGGGGGCATGTTTTCACTAATTTTCTAATGTTTTTTGCTGGTCGGCCACCCTGTTGTGTTGGAAAACATACCCCCTGCGCCTTGTAGAAACAGCGTCCTGTGGCAAATTATCGTCGGGGTCTAGCCCTAAGGAGCAACCCTCAGCTAAATCTGGTTCTCCTCTAGCCATACTTGTACACTTTATTTGACTACCCCACCGTAGCTCCACCTCCAACACATGCGGTATCTAGGTGCCCGTCGGCCAAAACCTGGCCTCCACCCAGTGTTCTTGGCATATAAACTGAACTATCGTAATTCCAAAGAATCCCTTTCCAGAGACTCTAATTGCCTCCATCCCGTTTCTTTTTATCATCAACGTGCTCAAGGGCGGCAGCTAGAACCGTGTTGCGGTAGGACATTTAGTGGAGTTGCGCAACACCTTCAGTTCTGACTTGATCCTGAACGACTTCCCGCACCACTTTGGATGGAAACAGAAACCGTAGCCTAGCTATTCCGATGCTTTCAAAAGTTGGCTCAAGTGTAGGTTTCGGTTACCCAGCGCCATGCATTGGGTCTATCCGGTTTGTGCGATTTATGACTTTAGGTCTATCATACCCTCCAAACTCCTGTGACCTCTGCCTGGGCCCGGCTCTATCCCCTCATAGACCTGTGCTATACCCACAGAAGGGCAGCAGCAACAACGGATAATTGGGTTTTGACTGCTGTAAGGCTATGCGGGATCTGGGGGAGATGACTTTCAATCGAGAATATTGCTGCTATGCCGAGCAGGCCGCGTCCCCCCCCCAATAACATTTGATCCAGTCCAATCCACAATATGATTTAGGAAGGGACTGGATGACCTTTTTCTCCACCCTAGTTTTGGTGTCACTGCCCTCGCTACTATCCTCATTGCTTAAACAATCTTGAACCAGGATGCTCCTCCTGCCACTCCCATGCGATTCCACACGAATGTTGAGACCTTTCCAGCCGGACTGGCCCCGTGTTTCCTGGCAAATAAAATGGAGGTAATCAGAGTAAGGTGGTTACTCTGAGCACAAATAAATTCCTGCTTATTCTGATTGTAACCTTCTCTCCTCCCCGCATCATATACTATCACTCGTTATGGGTTAGTACATATCAAAGTCGAGAGAAGAATTTACTTGCGTACTTTTGGGAAGAGAATTGTTCGTTTGAGTAAATAAGAATAGTAAACAGTGAACTTGACTTAATTCATACTCTTCCTATCACGAAAGTGGGTGACAACTATATACCAGAGAAAACCTAGCCATCTAGATTAATTCGGTGGCTAGACCCTTTCCAATCCATACCATTCCTCACTCCATTCTAAACCACTTCTTACATCTCCCTGCATAAGTTGCTCCTCGCATGAGGTTATCAGGAAGCCCCTGACAACCTCCGCCACCTTCCAACACATATAATACCACTGATGGGGAAATTCGCTTAGACTCCGATACAAATTTTCATATTTTTGCACTCACTTTTCCTAGTAACAGAGCGCCTGAACAGTGTTTTATTTTCACAGAGTTATTCAGGGCATCTTTCTCTATGCTTTTATATTTTCAAGGTCAGTATCCGATGCTGGGCGCGGTAGAGGGGTGGAGATTGTCTTGCCCGTTTGTTGTCCGGTCGTGGTTCATTTCAAGCTCCTGGGACCGCAGGTAGAAAAATATATATAATATGGTGGTATGTCTAGTTCGTATAGTATACATGATAGGCAAGACCGCAGATACGGAGCGAACTGATCAAAAATTATAAAGGCCCAGTGCGGAGGGAGAGGTATGGTGTTTTTAGGATTCCATGATTTGTCCTTTTCCATGGGAAACGTCTTCACAGTGACGATTTCATTGGCAGGGTCTCCTCCGCAGCCCCCCGAACCCGTCTGCAATTCTGGGGGGGTCGGTGTCTCTTTCAGATAGCGTAGGTGCTTTCAGATGATTCAGTTTGTCAGAGGGCCTATGCGGGCAACTAATATGATATCATACTATCTCTTAGAGTCTTATGTACTAGCAGCCTTATAACTACCAATTCCTTCACAATCACCCCTATAATTAACTACGAGCCGTCATCTTCGATCTCCGTATAGAGTCTTTCAACATCTCCACAAATTCGATAGAGGTACCCAACCCCGGGGCGAAAAAACGCTTTTCAAATGCCAAATTACGAGTGGATCCGCCAGCTGTGTAGGCTCCCTGGACGTGCTCATCGGTGGCCGCCACAGTACATCTCCACAACACAACAAACCATTAATAGAATGAAGAAGGAGAGACGAACATGAGCGGTCCAAGCCCATTGTGCCAACCCTCCCACAAACTCCCAACGAATTATACACCTAAGCGGACTAGAATGCGGGGATCGATATTTTACTACTCACTATTGGTGGACCCGAGAATCTCCTAGTATGGAGCCCCTTGTCCAGAGGAGCCCAGAAATTCAGTTCAGGTGCCAGGGGTTTATTGCAGCTCGTACAAGGTATTTAGTTCCAAAATTTCAAAAGTTCGGGGGACCCTAGAAACCGCAACTACTTTTCCCGAATCTTGGCATGCTTGTTACGATAGCTAGATGTTTCGTTGGGTGATAAATATCTACAATTGAATGACTTCTGGTTGTATTATAAACGTGCCAAGAGCATCATTTTCGGTGTGAAGTGCGCCATCGACGATTATGTCACCAAACTATATGCAAAGAAAGCACTACACACGCCCAATTTATTCAACCCGAAATACTTGCATAACCCTTTTCAAGCCGTTGGGACGAATGCCTCTAACCGCCGTAGTACTACACAGTGTTTCTTGACGTACAAGCTAGTCCTTGCATTCCTCCCCTCCCCAGGTTCCTCCTAGCGGCTTTAGTGTTGGAAGAACCGGAAAGATATTTTGGATAAATGTGTGTCCCAATCCCTCTCTTCATCATCCCGCTTAACAGCAATTACCCTCCTTCTGTTTATCTCTTCCATAACTATCGTACCATTTCGACTTCGGTGCGATCATGCACTCTCACTCAAGTCGTATTCGGGCACCTGTGTTAGAATAAGGTTTCTTTCTCCTCTCAAATGCTTCTTTCAGCTTTCAATGTTCTTTTGTAGTCAAGCCGGATATGAGCTTGTGCCTTGTTATACACTCCTTTATTTCATTTGTTCATATGTACTTTCATTGGGTGTCTTTGTTCCTTGTTATAAAATCCCGGTAGTACCGGCCAGACTGAACCTTTTCATTATATAGCTGTGCTGTATCATTCCTTTTATTCAAGGGGCAGTTCAATTCAATTAAGGTTTATGATTGATAATTGTCGCTACTGCGATTTACAATAACCTGAACCCGCACGTCGGAAAATCTTGCTAGACGGGCTCTGGGGATCGGTGAGAGATTGAACCCCGGCGAGCTATTCCGATCGTAGAAGCAATCACGGCAAAATTTCACCCAGTATTGGCCAAGCCGAGCCTATCCCGCTCATATATGTGATAACGTGCAGATTACTGTATTCTACTCTTACACACGGGGTTTTCGCCATGTCCAAAAATCTTGGGAGACCTAGCACAGAGCACCTGGCCCCTCAATGGCAATTAAGGCTCGCTGACAACCGCCCCCCTGCGATTCGCGGCGTATGCAATCGCCAATTTGCCAGACCCCAGACAAGGTGGAATCGGCCTATTGCGAACACTGCTAGGCTTACTCACGGTCAAAGTTCCGTGCTCTAAATGCGTGAGCTTCCACGCGTTCAACTTGGCCCTGAAGCGAGAGAGCGCTGATGGGTATGGTGCCGGGGGTATGGGGAAAATTAGCTGCGCCCAGTGAAGTTGCGGGGGATTGAGCCAGGGTTATTACTGGTACAATCCTCATACTGGAAGTCGGCCCCTCCCACGCCAGCATCTCGCATCGGCGTGCGCGAGCCGCCGGGCTAGGTGGAGGTGAGGCCGGCCTGGCTTTGTAGCCCCGGCTCCCAAAGTCTGCAGGATTCATAGATCCCTGGGCGCTGGCAGGCCTTCTGCCGATGCCATCCGGTTAGTAGATATTGTGTCAATGGGCATTATATATCTGAAGATATCTTCTGCTGGTTAGCGTCTAGGGCACAGGAAGTGAAATCAAACCGTTCCCATCTGTTAAAAGCATTGAGAGTGGTGTGGATGATGAATTTCCTACCGTATCACTCGACATATTCCTAAAATGTAGATAATTACTCGCATCCTAACAATTATCGCTTGATTGTGAAGCTGCTTTCTCCCTCTGTTTCAATAATATTGCGAACCTCAAATCACCCAAAGTTTCCCTTACAGACTCTACTTCACAACATGTGGGACTGCAAGTGCTATTCGGTCTAGTGACGCCGTGTCGCAAACTACCTGTTCTTTTTCTTGACCCTGATTGTCAGGCGAGATATAATCGTTCAGGTGAGGACACAAGTATATGCTCCGGATCTGCACGAAGCTCTGCGCCCAGATGTCTTTTAGCTCCCACGGCCAAAAGCGGCAGTAGTGGAGATGGCATGTTTGCTAGTGTAGCCATGTAGGTGTAGATTCTATTGCTCCGTTCAATACTCGAGTATCGTAGGTGGTGGCAGCAGGCTCCAGATTTTCCCTCGGCCACTGTGGGGTTGGTCAGGATCTGTGGGGATCTTCGAGGACTATGGGGGTCTGTGGGGGTCTATAAGGTTCGGCGTATGAGAAACAATGACCCTGGGGGGACAGTGGGGGGGCCACTAAACGAGTTTGTGTGGATGATGATGTGATAACAGTCCTGGAGCTCTTGGAACCCGCTACCGTATGTTCGCCCTCTCTTCCCATCCCCCTATTACCCTGGTTATTTAAGGGATGCCCGCAAGAGCGTTCTAGTTGACGTAAAACCAAGAGTTAGGTTGCGTGCCATCTTTCATGACCATAACACTAAGGTAGAAATTGCCCCCTACTAGCATATATCTCGTGCCAAAATCTCAGAATCTCTTTCATGGCGGGAGCCACGAATAGGACATCCTTCGCACGGTGTTACGTTACCGTATATTTGTTTCAACTGCAAGAAGTTATTATATATTATCCCACTCGTGAATGCTTACCCCGTTGGAACAAAAGGTAGGAATATGCCCTGAAGTAAGCGAAGGGTAAGTTATATCATACTTGCATCTTACCTTTGGACATTATCACAGCAGCCAAAGTTGTCTAGATTACAGGTACCCCACTCAATAAGCAGGATCTCATGTGATATTGTTAGAATTCCCGGGGGGGTTGCCCCCCGCAATAAGGCTTTCTGTTTCACTATTTCTTCCCGCAACCCATTCCTTGGCGCTAGTTTTTTGGTGATTACTATATCATCGCTCGTGGCCATGCTGAAACACATAACACCCTAACTATTCGTTGGGACTATTAGTCTCTCTATTTCTCTTAATTAAGACGAAAAGTGTGATAATTACTCCCGAGGGATGCCGTCAAGAATTCGAAGAACGCGATACCAATAATTTTACGACGACCGCTATTGCATACCACCAAAACCTTGAAGCTCCGGGCGTATGCAATAGCAGCTGTCACACACGAGCACTCGTTTCCCAGGAGATATCACTAATCATCAAGTTAACTAGGATTTGTCTTGTATTATGGGGTAGATCGGAAACAATAATTGTATCTACAATAGTGTGAGAGAATTCATACCCCAGAAAACCTTAACATGGCCTTGGAACTCGCCGAGGACTTATCATGCGTCCGTTAACCCACACATACCGATACTTCTAATATCTTCCTGGAGAATACCGTGGGCTAAAATGCATGGGTACCATAGAATCCCGAATAATTGAACAATGTGCCATGTAGTCGAAAGCTTCCTATCCCGGAAAAGGGGGAGAAATCATGGCAAGAAAAGAGCTGCTCAGCCCCCCTGAGAGACATGAAAAAATAAAAAACCACCAGACCTCACCAGAAGGGGCATCTCCAACGACATAGCACATTGTTCAATTATTCGAGATTCTACGGTATAAGAGAGCTCTTGTTGCTCTCCTAGCATTTCGACTTCATGGGCCTTCAGGATCTCGCTATACTCGAGCGCTCCTCACCTTCAAGGAAAAACAAGCATCTTTCGCACTGGTAATACCTCTTCAGGACCTGTCACCCCCCTACCCATCTGTAGTTAAACAGTTAGGTCTCTAGGATTGCCTGGGATTCTGTACGGGTCACCACGTAAGCGGCAGATAAAGTCTCAAATCCCGCGACGCTAGCCCACTTAGCCAGGCTTGCCTGCACCCAGTAGGTGAGCACTGCACTCTGTGGTACGAGTATTTTGAACCCTGTGGAGCATCTGATGGTTGTTTGGGATTTTCAGGAACCCTGCGAAAGTCACTACGCAAGCGGCAGACAAAGTCTCAGATCCCACGATGCTAGCCCACTTAGCCAGGCTTGCCTGTACCCAGTGTGTGAGCACTGCTCTCTGTAATATTCTGAACCCCGTAGTGTGCCTGATTATCGTCACTTGATAGAGTAGAGCAGGGTCTAGTATGCCTGTCTACCGCTTTAAATGATCGGTGTGACTATATTTCGACTTTGTGGGCCTTCAGGTTCTCGCTATACTCGAGGGAATGAGAAGGGGCCGCGGACTGAGATGTCGGTGGTGGGCTTAAGGAAGAAAGATAACTTCATGGAAAAAAGACAACAGATATCAACGATAGCTCCCACGCTGTTCTTGTTTCCAGAGCTTAGGGAAAAAGAAGGCACAGCAAGGAAAAATGTGGAATAGGCTGCGGGCAAGGATCCGCGTGTCGCTGAGATATAAAGGAAGATGTTGCTAGACACACGGGGCTGGTAAGTACAGGACCGGCAATAGAGACTCATGTGTGGGTAGGTGGGGGGCACACTGAATAAGTATCAGGGGTGTCGGGGTTGGGATCGGCCAGGGGGGGATGGAAATATGATGGGTGGTACGAAAAGAAAAGCAATCGCGCACATATTTTATGGCAACCAACTACTGGGAAAACACGGGGATACATATCGTGAACAGCAACATCTCCAAACCCTTCCCCGGTATCCTACTAGACTCCATTCACGCTCAGAAGCTCCTCACAACAAGGGGAAAGCAGCTGAGCCCTCTCCCAGCCCTTCTACTACAATCGTCCAAACTTCCTACGACTCTCCAGATTTCGATTATCAAGGATCCCCGACGTTCTCCGGCCTCTCAACAGACAGTCGAGGGCTATCCGGAACGTCCCAACAAGAGCCAAGGTATGTTTTCGGGAAACGGGAAAACGAAATTACAAACACTGGACACTGTTTACTAAAAGTGACTCTCAACACCCGACTCCTCTTTATATAAATCACCACTAGTTTGCAAGGCGATCAGTGGCTAAAGGGCGGTTTGAAGATAAATAAATGGTCACCCTCACCAACCCATTCAGTCATGCTGTCCTAGAGAATTATGTATAGCATTCGGAAAACTGTTACTTCTCCAAACAAAGGGGGCAAAAGAAATATTTTTCTCTTCTGCTGCCCCACCGATCACAGACCTCACCCTATCTTAGGGTTATGGTCTAGAGTCGGGTACCACCACCTCGTAGCAGGTCTGATTTGCGCTACAGCTTCACCAAGGAAGGCTAAGGTCTTCAGTTTCCTGCCCTAAGGGATGGACTGTTCAATAATAACTCGTTCTGAGCGGGAATTGAACACCTGGGCTCCTGCTAATTGCGCAGGAGTTAATTAGTTCTTGACATATTAACCACTGCGCCAGCTAGGTATTTGACATAATATTACAGTGGAAACGAATACTTATCTACCAGCATGTGGATTAGAATTTGTTTTTTGTCCGACGCCAGGACAGCGATTCGCACTACGACCGCATCACAGGGGCAGGTACTTTTTCAAGAGAGGAAAAGTTATACACTTTTATCACTGATTGATAGCAGCAAGATCCCTTAGTATTTAAAGGGACACCCAGAGCACCGATGATGGAAAAAGTGGATTCCATTAACAGCAAGACAGCATTTCGACAGGCACTGTATATTGAACATAGGGGTACTTTAATTATCCTAGTTTATGATAACCATGCCCGGGGCATTGTTCTCGACGTTAAAACGGGGCGTCATGAGTTTCAATATTTCGTGCTCATCACTTAATATCACTCGCACCACCGTTGAAAGTATTATCATACTTCAATGTGATGGAGCGTGCGCATATTTACGGCCATCTGCCAGACTACTTGGGGTATCAGGATCTAGTAAATAACAAGAGCCATATCGACGTATATAAGCTAGGTGCTGAGTTGCTGGTTATTGCTACAAGTAGGGCAGACTCAGGCGCATAGACAATGAAATTGGGCAAAGGACTCTCTCTTCCCCTCATCAATACCGTTCCCTATATCTTCCCTATTACTCCGACTTTTGATTTCCGGTTTCCTATACGTGGCCTCCGGCAAGCTTTCTAAATAAATACTTTGCGTATTACGAACCCTTTCCGCTTTTACATCGAGCAGGTTGAGGCTATTATGGGTTTACTAATCCATATTCTCCTCCTTCCTCCGCCCCCCTCGGTGCCCTTTTAATCATATCATATGCCTTATTGTCTCCTGTTATCCGCTATTCGGAAATTGGCCAAAACCCCCGGCGTTACTTAAGGTGGCCGGTGCATGGAGTCCGAAATGGGTCCCTTTAATGTTCGCAGTTACCATAATAACTAATGGTGGATTTTAGATGTCCAGTGCTTCACATCTCACCCTACCGATGATGAGCAACCCGCAGACCAAACTCCCAATTACCTGTCTTGCAAGCCACAGAATCTATCATATAAAGGTTATTATGGCTTAGTCCATGTATGGTTTTCAAATGATGCCTTGAACAGAGGCGACGAACTCTCCCCTCTCACTTTCTTGCACCATACCCGTGCCAGCATTCCTGCCGAATAGAGTAACAATGTCACGTGAGCAGTTTCGAACTTTCATGCACACATCTATCAGGCACGTGCCACACCGCTTAGCGCAAGATTCGGCTCAACCTGTTGAAACCCCAACCCTCATCAAACCACCAAAAGTTCCGGGTATGATATGTTTAAAAACCGTGCAGACATCGAAAGAAGAACTACAGTCGCACCTGGCTATAACGAACGACAAAAACAAGACCCTACATGTTCACTATAGCCAGGGATTCATTATAGTAAAGATGACTAAGTGGCCATGGCCAAAGAGAGTAAAGGAGGGGTATTTTTATTTTTTTCAGCTTCTCGCACAAGCATCAAGAAGAGGGGAGAATACGGCACTTTAGCAATGATTCGGGGAAATCCAAGCAACAATGCTACCAGCTCCAACCACAGTGCCATAGGGCGAGGCAAGCGGAGAAGAGGTTTGACGATACTGGAGAAGTATGAAATCTGTAAAAAGAGAACTGAGTCAAAAGAGAATGAGAAAATGAAATTGGAAGAGTTCGCAAAGCTGTTTCCAGGTATGTATACAATTTAA
>QLOI01010115.1:12114-25765 GCA_003313605.1 Tuber umbilicatum
CCCCCCCCCCCCCCAGAGGTCCAGGACCCACTCGCACCGGTCGCCGAAGACAAGGAGATTGTCTCGCCTTGTATAAAAACAAACGGCAGAAACATGATGGATGGCGCGCTTTACGAATGGGGGACGGGTGTTGACCAGATTGGTGGGACAAGTGGAGATAGTGGGGATGGTGGAGGAAGAGGGGGTGGAGGAGATGGGTGTGGGTGTAGGTGTGGGGATGGAGGTGGAGGTAGTGGAGGGAAAGTAGGGTTAGAGAGGTAGCTGCCTACGCAGACTGAGCGGTCGGAGAGGTGGAGGACCTTTTTTACCTCTGGTGCGCTTTTTCCTTTTTAACAATAAAAGCTATTCAACTTTTGCGAACCGCGTATTACTTTCAGCGTTAGCCAGTATCATACATAGAACCGGGCCACTCATTTGAATTCTTGCGGTACTTGGCGGCCACTTCTAGATTAGTAGACAAATTGCACTATAAGATACCCTGAACCGCCGTAGTAGGTGATGAAACCTAAAGGAAGCACAAACGATGGTGAAATCACGATAGATGATAAGTGGAGATGAGCGTGAAAGGAGGGAAAATCTATGACTGACAACCAACCTCCTAGCTGAGGACAGAACCGGAGGTATATATCTCCCAAACTCCAAAAACTCAACGAACTCTAAAGAAGCAATCTCATGCCTCAAGCCCGATCACCACACACCACAAAAACACATGCCCGATAACCTCCTATCCGCCTAATCGCATATCCGAAACTCCTCCACTAAACCCCATGCCCTATAAGTAATCCAACAGTAGGCCATTCCAAATGGATCCAACTTGAAAAGGAAGAACCTGAGAAGCATATCACCTGCAATGCAGTATGGATACAAGACAACAAGTTACCGGAGCGTGAGCACTATAAAAACAAAGAAACCCGAACACCCTCTGTCCAAAGATACAACACTGAAGAATATCAGAAAAATCAGATTGATCGTTTTAACTGCCACTACAACCATTCTAAGAAGGGAAGAACGCTCCCAGGAATTAGTGCGACTGATGAGTTAATGCATCGTTGCCGTCCGGCCTCAGATCTTCGTATCGGTGATGGCGTTTCGCGCAGTCCGGTCTCCAGAAAAACTCGCAGATAAGTACGTACAGTCAGTGAAACTCCTCCGGGGACATGGGGGGACTTAGCGGAGCATGTCTATGTTTCTTACAGGCACCATGGACTCCGTATAGGCGAGTATATTCCTCGAGAACCGGAAACCGGGTGGCCTGTTGTCCGGATGTTTATCGGAGGCACCCTTCGTGTTCGGGGCACCGCTATATTTCCCAAACGAACCAATAGTTACTCCTCGTGTTGTGTATATCGGGTATGACAAAATGAAGGGTTGCGCTGTTGGCCCATTCTTGCACCAAGAACTTCACAATTTATCACTCGTTACTAACATACAACACCAGATAGTAAAAGCGGTTCGGAGTATTTGGAGTGGGGAACCGTGGTCCTCTTGGGGAATGTCTCACTATCCTGCACCCGGTAAACTGATAAACCCCCTACGCTACGCCGGCTGCACCTAGGATTTGGAATGCTCTTTCGTGTCCTTTGCCACTTGGCCTACCGACCGAGGAAAAATAAATTATCACTTCATACCCAAACGGCCTCTTTTGACAGAACACGATAATGTGATACGGGCTTCTTCAATAAAGTGCATCGTGCGAGGTTCGTATCGTGCTCTGATGATAAAAATTTAGAAACCTCCCCTGCTCTATCCGTTTTCACCTGCCTAAGCCAATAGTAGCTCGAATGATACATGCTTACACTTATACCCTTTATACGGGGCTGTTTTTGAAGGTGATTCCGAGTTATAGGAATTACCCCGCATGCTTCCCCGTGGAATACTTGATCGGTTCCCAATCCGGGATTCATAACATCTCACTCGCCTCCTAAGTGGCAGGTGGCGTTGAAAATAATGGGTGCGGAGGTAATGGTCGGTGGGGAGGGTTTCGTGCGGTGGGGTGGGGCCGCACAAGTGAATGTGCTGAAGTTGTGTCAAGAGGTGATAGAGGCTATGGTTTGACCGCGTTCTGCGAGAGAAGAAAAAAAGATTTGATGACTCGGAAGAATGGATGTGTGGGGGGAGGGAAGGGAAGGTCGCCACTAGGAGAGAACAAGGAGGAAGAGGATAAACAGGAGAAAGTGTTCAAAGCTCGCGGTGGGCGCGTACGCTTACCGCCGCGGCTAAAGATTGCGGCTATTTCCAATAGGTGGGGTTCGAACTATAAGTGTACAGCGTAAGATACGACCCGAGGCAATAGAGCCCGGTCACCTACCGTAAAATTGCTGGACACTGTTGGCTGTATTAGGGTAAAAAGCACTTTGGGACGGAGGGGAGGAAAGGGGCGCGGTGTGGGTTTTCACATGGCTGATAGATGAAGCGGAAACCAAATTTGGCTTCTCTGAATACATCAGGAACCACGGGGCACTCCCGATAAGAGCATCGGGGGCCCAACTTGGCTCGTCTTCGGTAATGTCCTCACACACAGCAACCTTCCTCATGCTCCCAAAGTTATCTCTCAGCCTTTTGCCTGGCAGCCCTTTAATCTCTGCATGTTAGAGATCTAAAATCCCCTTTCTATAAGGAAACCAACTCATCAACACTTGCCACAAAACGAACCCCGGTCCGGTATCACTTTACACCACGTTAACGTACAGCTCTATCCAAACACAAATGCTCCAGGACGTGGCAAGGTCCCCTTGCGCAGCTAGAGATATTAGATGGGTTCGTTATGCCCAGTAATTCCCGGTCTGATCACCGGACGGAATATCGGGAGAAGAGAAGAGATTGTGGTGGGCCAAAGAAGAGTAGGAAAGGATAGAGTATCCTTCCCAGCTCGCTAGTAAGCCAGTATCACGCAGCTCTGTGGGACACTATCGCTCTCAAAAAGTCCGAGTAGGATGCCGCATAAACTTGCAAAGCCCGCTACGCACCCGGGGTGTGCTGGTGATATGTGGGTGTTGGGTTGCCTATGGGGCAGCGGTTATGTGGTCTCGTATGTGGTCTGGCTATATGCAGAGCGATGGGGCAATCCCAATAGCCGATTGATGGAGACATGTGTGGCAACATGGGTGTTGTATCTTTCTCCTATTTGAGACCCTATGGCTGTTTCCTCCCCTACCGTACCGGTATTTAGGATCCTGCGGCTGGTGCTACCTCTTGGGAGATACCCCTTCTTGTATTTATACCGGACCATCTCCTCTCTGCGATAAACAAGAGCGATCCTTCTTCCTCCCACCTCCTTCCACCTTTCCTTATCAACGTCGATGTCAAGGCTCTCTCCTCCGCCGTGCACAGTACCACCACCACAGAGTAGGGTGTGCAGCGAGTAGGTATGAGATATGTTTTTGTTTTGTTTTTGGTGATACTCGTTGCCATCGGGTATTAGGTACCGGGGAGTTGGCTTAGCATTGTTTCTTGCACGCCCTATGTGTTTAAGTATACGGTAGCTGGCATAGAACTCAGGCAATAGAAACCATGGAGGGTCGTGGGGCATTAAGATGGTTCTATGATATGTTGCTTGAGAGGCGGGGGATCATGCTTTGCCAGGTCGATGTGATCCCGCTGCGTTTCCGTGTTTGTTAGCCCTTTAGAGACATATATCTTACTTGATCTGTTCTTAGCTATTATAGCATCTCCGTCGATTGCCTTCCACCATTTTTCTCTTGTTCGGTACGTTCACGGTGATCCTAGCTCCACCGCTGGGCGTCCGCGTTTCTTCAAAGGGATATCGACCTTTGAGCTACGCACTAAGTTAATGGCCAAAAGAAGCATGGGTCGCGGTTGCGATTGGTGAGACTCATTCAGAGAAGCAACCTTCTTAGCATATTTAGAATACTGGGCTGAGTGGGGTGGGCTGAAGGAAATACTCTAACATTAGCTGGGTACTGCTCTCTATCACACACCATGCGAGCGACCCGCATCGAAGGCCACGTATCTGACGGTATGATGGCTTTGCTTTCAAGCTCAAGCATGGGGGCCAGCGGCATACATAATAAACATGACCATCACTAAAACACCCACTACCATGCCTTAGCTCACTGCTAGTTCTGACATCACCTTTCACGAGTGTCGGAAATTCTTGCACGTTATATGGTTTTCGCCATATCCAAACAACCCTGAGGTCAATGAGTTAGAGGGAAGGAAAGGGGAAAAAGGAAAGGAAGTGCAGAGAACCGAATGAACGGCGAATGCGTGGAGAGGGCTTACAACCAGAAAGCAGCAAAAACAGGAAGTGATGCTTAAGGTAATAGAGACAATCCCTCCACTAGCCGCAAGCTCTAAATTATAGACAGAAACTGACAAATCCTGACTCAACGATATAAGGAAATGAGGATAGAGGTTTGGGCGTGTACGCGGTAAATATGGGGACCCCCACCGCGTACGGGTTCTTTCGACCGAAGGAAAATACCTCAGCAGAGTTTGTATGGCAGGCTTACTCTGGAAGGAAATGGAAGACGGGAATCACCACAAGGTGGCGCTATAAACTGCAGTAGGATGCTGGGCTAGCACCAGAGGAGTAAATGGTGGTGGTAGACGTATGATACTTGTAGAGCTGTCGTAGCCCTTGCGTAAACGGCGCATGAGTTATCCGGGTTCAAAGGCAGTACGGAGGGCAATGCCCGAGCCCTAGGCCGCACTGGGGGTGGCAGATTCAGGGGGTTGGAGAAGTGCTACCACTCCAGCATGGCCACACTTAACAGCCCACCAGAGAGGTGTTTGGCCGGTGTGATCTAGTCTTCTGGGGCTGACATCGTCTCGCCCGAGTAGTATTGTCACCACCCCCTCGTGCTCATGCCAAGCGGCCCACCAGAGTGGTGTTTGGCCAAAGATATCTGGTTCGTCGGGGTTGACGCAGCCCCGTCCGAGTAGTAATTTCACCACTCCCTCATGCCCACTCGAGGCAGCACAACTGAGTGGTGTTTGGCCAAAGATATCTGGTTTGTCAGGGTTGACGCGGTCCTGTCCGAGTAGTAATTTCACCACTGCCTCGTGCCCACTCCAGGCAGCGCAGCAGAGCGGTGTTTGGCCGAACCTATCTGGCGTGTCAGAGTTGACCTCGCCTCGTCCAAGCAGTACTCTCACCACTCCCTCGTGCTCATTCCAAGCAGCCCACCAGAGCGGTGTTCGGCTGTCGTTATCCGGCTTGTCGGGGTTGACGTCGTCCCGTCCGAGCAGGACTCTAACCACTCCTTCATGCCCATTCCGGGCAGCACCACTGAGTGGTGTTCGGCCGTGCTTATTTGATTTGTCGGAATTGACGCCGTCACATCCGAGTAGTATTTTTACCACTCCCTCGTGCCCATTGTGAGCAGCCCACATGAGAGGTGTATTACCCGTGCAGTCTACTTGGTTGATATCACAACCCTCCGCCTCCACCAAGCTAGCTACAATCTCAACAATCCCGAAGAAGGATGCACAGTGCAGGCCACCGAATAAGGAAAGTTTATTGTAATCAATAACGTCCAAGGGGAGCTTCTTTTTTTCCAAGAGGATTTGAGTGGACATATGGTTATCGCAGTCATCGAATAGCTTCAGCGCAAGATACTTTGCACAATCTGAAAGGTCACGTTTCGCGTGGATTCCCCAATATAGAGAAGAATAATCGATAAAGGGTGTGTCTCGGAGATCGGGAGAGGGACTACTCGAAAGGAGCTTGACCTCCTGGGAATTCAGGTAACTTAAGCAGGATTCTGCTATCGTCGAGTGGACCGTACCGAAAAGCCCGGGATGAGCCCGGAGGTACTCTTGAAGAGTAAAGTGCATTAACCGGACCGTGGAAGTCTCCTTGTCTACGGCAACAAGTCCTTGACAACATGCAAGCAGCGTCCCTATTGAAGGAACATTGTCGGTATTGAGATTCGGCGACCCAATTTCGACCGCTAAGGCGTGACAGAGTTCATCGGCCTTCAATGGCCGCTCAGAGTGAGAAATCCACATCAAAGCGGTCATGCCAAGCCTCGCTTTCTCCTCACCTTGTCGCTTTATCCGATCCAGCGTTGCGCCATAAGCATCCCCCAGCCCCAAGCCATCGGTCATTGTGCTAAGCTTTTGTCGCCTGCGGTGAACTGTGGTTTCTTGCAGGATCGCGTCGATATTCAGCGAAACTAGCAGGAATCTAGATACGTATCCGTCAGTGGATAGCCTGATGTGGTTTCCCTGGTAATGTTGCCTCTACTTACATTTCAGAAACATCTTGAGGAATTTTCTTCAAGATGTCTGCCTCTAGGCTACTGTCCATTGCATCCGGAGTTATGTCCTCATCCAGCCTGGCATGAAGAAAGCTGATGATATCATCTCTCCTGGGCCTGATGGATACAACCGCCAATCTTCCACCAAGACGCTTCCCGATTTCGGCCTGAATGTGTGGTCTCCCCGTCACGAAAATTCGAGTTCCCGGACATTTTTGGAGTATCTGATTCAGTGAACCAAGAAGCTTAACCCGATAACCTGCCATGCATTCATCAAGAGCGTCGATACATATGAATGTGCGTGTTTCGGAAGAGGTGGTCTGTAGCATCTTCACAATGTCGCCAAGTTGCGGTGCCCGTCCACCAATAGCCTTTTTCTGATCTTCATATGCTTCTTCAATTTCCTCTGGCACCAATTCCAATCCGTTCACAACCTGTTTGAGTAGGGCACCCAGCGTGTTCGTCGACGACTGCTCCTTCTGGGCCGCAAAATCAAAGTAAAAACACGCAACCGCGACACTCTGCCCTCTGGCCCGATCGCATAAGGTGTCTATCACCAACGAGCTGACACCACGCCTTGTCAGCACTCGTCCCTTTTCAACCATCGAGGTTCGCCCGTGTTACCTAATATATGTCTTTCCGACCCCCGGGTCTCCATAACAAAACAAGACTGCATTATCGGATTCACCTCCCCCACTACTTGCGTACCAGGTTCTAAATTCCTCGGTTTGTAGGAGCCATTTCCCTACATTTTCGACCCGGCGGTCTTGAATGTCTTGGTGCCGTAACCTGGGATCTAGTGGGGATAGCCAGGCTAGGATATTAGATCGGTCATCGGCAACATTAAAATTATTGATAGTGTTCAAAGAGTTATTAATATGATTGAAAGACATTTTCAGTTTCTGCTGTGGAGGATCTTGTAGATAATGGATGTAGGTAGGAGTCAGTCAGCTCTCAGGATTCCTAGGTAGAGGAAAAGCGGGGTCTTTGTGGTACCTGATGAGTACTTCGTAACCGTCCAATCAACCCCCTCCTAACTCGCGCCAACACCCTGCCTATGCCTGCCGCATCAGTCGCTGGAAATGTTACACCCTTTATGTCCACCATCAGCCGCTGGCCTCGGATCCCCCCGATCAGAGACAAAAAACCTCGAGAAGGAACAGCGTTGTCTATAACTTGGGGGGAGCTGGGCTCGCTCGATCCCATTACCGGTAACTTGTTTCCATCATTTAGTTAGCCTACTCTGCCAAGCCTGTTATGGTTTGCACAGTGGTTTTTAATGAGATCTCGATGGTGGATTCAAAGGGTTATTACAGGTACCCTACGAGTAGGATGGCTGTTGTAGAATCAGCTATCTTGATATATAGTACAAGGGCAGATCATGAATTCCTGGTACTTAGGGTACAGAGCAGGGATCAGAGGCTAGAGAGCTGCCAGGGGTGCACAGTATCATAATTTTGTCCAAATAGGAGCAAGATATTACATGGCAAAAAATTCACAAAAGCCCAAACTCTCCGTAGAGCCACTGAGAATAGTAAGAGCACCGTTACTGCCTAAAAATATCTACTCAATTCCCAGCTTCTCAAGAGTAGAAGGTACTCGAACATTCAAATTCCGCCAAGACACCGCTTTCCCACCAAAACAAATAGTCCTCGCACAATTTTGAGGCATGTTTTATTGCTACTACTCCTCAGAATTGCGCTAAGACCATGATACACTTTCATTGGAAAGAAGACGCTACAGCCAGGCGTATCTCTAGCCGGAGCACTAAGCGAGGAACCACAAGGCTGGAGCTAAAACCTGAAGACCTGTCAACTTCTATATAAAAAAAGAAACCCCCGTTCGGTGATAGAGTAGCCTGTTTTCAAGATAATAGAGAAAATGTCGAACGCTGTTTCCCAAGACCTACTACTCGTAATTTGAGCTCTCTCGATTGGAAAACCAACCCGAGCCCCTAGCGATAGCGTAGCGTTGGGTTTTGTTTTGAGATTGAATTGACAAACTGACGACTCTTTCGAAATCGATAGTAAACCTGAGACAAAATTCTCGGGGGGGTCGCCATATGGACGACATTTTCGGTACGCTGTGTCCCAAAACAGAAGCGAAATTGCGATTATTGGTACACCACGAGCAAAGCAAAGAAAAAAAATTTAACCCAGCTCCAGTTCGTTCACAACTAGGAAAAAACAAAAAGAGTAAATGTGATGGAAATTATAAGCCACAAAGGTTTATCTCAAGACAATAGGAATGACCCCGTCACGGACGCCAAATTTGACAGTATAAACAGAAGTGGACGAAATCTTAACCCGACTATAAAAGGAAATGCAGATAGAAGTTTAGGTGGGGTGCAGCAGATATGGGCTCAGGTGTGATTCCCTTCGACCAGAAGGAAGTATTTAGCTTGGGTTTGTGCGGTGGGATTACTGCGGGAGGAAGGGAGGGACAGCAGTTACCACAAGGCGGCGCTCTAAAGTGCGGAAGGAGGCGAGGCGGGAATGAAGGAGAGGAAGTAGTGGTGGCAGACCGGCCAATGGAGCTGTTGTGGTCCTTGCGGAAATAGCACATGGGTCATCTAAATTCGAAGGCTGCGCTGGGAGTGACAGATTCTGGAGGTTGTAGTAGTGCTATCACTCCGCTATGGCCACCCTCATCAGCCCACAAGAGTGGTGTTCGGCCGTAGTTATCTGGTTTATCGGGGTTGACGCCCTCCCGTCCGAGTAGTATTTTCACAACTCCCTCTTGCCCATACTTAGCAGCACAACAGAGAGGCGTTTGGCCGTCATTATCTGGTTTTTCAAGGTCGACGCCGTCCCGTCCAAGTAGTATTTTCACAACTCCCTCGTATCCACTCCAGGCGGCATACCAGAGCGGTGTTCGTCCATCATTATCTGGTTTGTCGGGGTTGACATCGTCCCGTCCGAGTAGAATTTTCACCACTCCCTCGTGCCCACTCCAGGCAGCACAACAGAGTGGTGTTCGGCCGCGATTATCTGGTTTTTCGGGGTTGATCCCGCCCCGTACGAGCAATATTTTCACCACTCCCTCATGCCCATTCGAGGCAGCACAAAGGAGCGGCGTTCCGCCGTACTGATCTGGCTTGCCGGGGCTGACCCCGTCCCGTCCGAGTAGTATTTTGACCACCCCCTCGTGCCCCTTTTTAGCAGCACAACATAATGGTGTTTGGCCCAAAATATCTGGTTGGTCGGGGTTGACGCAGTCCCGTCCAAGTAGTATTTTCACCACACCCCCGTGCCCACCCTCAGCAGCCCACCAGAGCGGTGTTCGGTCGCACTTATCTGGTTTGTCGGGGTCGACGTCGTCCCGCCCAAGTAGTATTTTCACCACTCCCTCATGCCCATTACTAGCAGCACAGCTGAGCGGTGTTTGACCGTACTCATTTGGATTGTCGGGGCTGACGCCATCCCGCCCGAGTAGCATCTTCACCACTCCCTCATGCCCCTTCCGGGCAGCGCAACAGAGTGGTGTTTGGCCGTTGTTATCCGGCTTTTCGGGGCTCACGCCGTCTCGTCCGAGTAGTATTTTCACCACTTCCTCGTGCCCATACTTAGCGGCCCACACGAGAGGTGTATCACCCGTGCAGTCCCTTTGGTTGATATCACAACTTTCCACCTCCACAAAACCGACTACAAGCTCAACAATCCCGAAGAAGGATGCACAGTGCAAACCACCGAACATAGAAGGTTTACCGGAATCAACAATTCGTGAATAAGGTTTCCGTGCTTTCAAGAGGATTCGAGTGGACACGTGGTTACTGTCACCAAATAGCTTCAGCGCAAGTAACCTTGCACAATCTGAAAGGTCATGTTTTGCGTGGATTCCCCAATATAGAGAGGAATATTCGAGGAAGGGTGAATCTTGGAGATCGGCAAAGAGGCTGGTCGGAAGAGCCTTGACCCGCTGGAAATTCAGATAGCTTAAGCAAGTCTCTGCCATTGTCGAGTGAGCTGCACCAAAAAGCTCGGGATGAGCCCGGAGGTACTCTTGAAGAGTAAAGTGGATTAACCGGACCGTGGAGGCCTCCTTGTCTACGGCAACCAGCCCTTTACAACAAGCTAGAAGTGTCCCTATTGAAGGAACATTATCGGTGTTAAGATCAAACGACCCTATTTCGACTGCTAGGGCATGACAGAGTTCGTCGGCCCTCAATGGCCGCTCCGAGTGAGAAATCCACATCAAAGTGGCCATGCCAAGCCTGGCTTTCTGCCCACCCTGTCGCTTTATCCGATCCAGTGTTGCGCCATAAGCATCCCCCAACCCCAAGCCATCGGCCATTGTGCTAAGCTTTTTTCGCCTGCAATGGATTGTGGTCTCCTGCAGGATCGCGTCGATATTCAGCGAGACTAGCAAGAATCTGTATACGTATTTGTCAGTAGATAACTTAATAGCCCCCCCGGTACTATTTGCCTTTACTTACATCTCGGAAATATCTTCAGGAATTTTCCTCAAGATGTCCGCCTCCAAACTACTATCCATAGCATCAGGGGTTGTGTCCTCATCCATCCTTGTATGGAGGTAGCTGATAATGTCACCTCTCCTAGGAGTAATTGATACAGTCGTTAATCTTCCAGCAAGACGCTTTCCCATTTCTGCCTGAATGTGCGGTCTTCCGGTCACGAAAATTCGGGTTCCCGGACATTTTTGGAGTATCTGATTCAACGAACCAAGAAGCTTAACCCGATATCCCGCCACGCATTCATCAAGAGCGTCGATACATATGAATGTCCGCTTTTTGGAAGAGGTAGTCTGCAGCATCCTCACAAGATCTCCAAGTTGCGGTACCCGTCCACCAATGACCCCTTTCTGATCTTCATAGGCTCGCGCTATTTCCCTTGGCACCTCTTCCAGTCCACTCACCACCTGTTTGAGCAGGGCGCCTAGCGTACTCGTCGATGACTGCTCGTTTTGGGCCGCAAAGTCAAAGTAAAAACACGCAACCGCAACATCCTGTCCTCTAGCCTGATCGCACAACCTGTCTACCACCAATGAGCTAACATCACAGCTTGTCAGTGCTCGCCATTTTTCTTCCATTCAAGGGGGTTTGCCCCTTTTACCTAATATACGTCTTTCCCACTCCCGGATCTCCATAGCAAAATAAGACGGCGTTGCCGGATTCACCTCCCTCGCCGCCGGCCTGCCAGTTTCTAAATTCCTCGGTTCGTAGGAGCCATTCCCCTATGTTTTCGACCCGACGGCCCTGAATGTCCTGATGTCGGAACCTGGGATCGAGCGGGGATAGCCAGGCCAGGATGCCAGATCGGTCCTCGGCAACGTTAAAATTAACCACAGTCGTGTTCAGAGAGTTGATATTATTGCTGAAAGATTGTGACATTTTCCGTTTCTTGCTGCTCACAGTAGGATATTATGAATGGGCGATGGAGTCTGTCGACTACCAGAATTCTTGGGGACAGAAAAAAGCGGGGCCTTTTGTGGAACCCCATGGATCCATCTGGACCCCCAACCAATCTGCCCCTGCCGCACCAGTCATTGGATATTCTCTACCCCGGTAAGCGCTATTGTGTGATACCAGGACACAATCTCGCATCGCTGAGCCGACACCCCAACCGTGTCAAAGTTCCCACCACTTTTAACGTTGCTGCTAAGCGACCTTCCCCGAAGGGAGCTTAGCGTCTTCCGGGGGGGTAGAGCCCCCTCCACTGGAATCGGATAGCTTGGTACCGGTATTCGAGTACGCACAAGTGCATGAATGAATTAGTCAAAAAATTTACACATCACCCAGCTATGGCGGTACATCTCGGAAAGTTATCCCCGCAACGCCGCACCAATTTTATGGAGATAGCGGCAGTTCTTCCTGACATCCATCCAGATTTCCAAGTCCAGTACCGTACTCACACTCTACACTGTTCTACGAGTATCAGTAGGCATCCATATTTACCATACGGTAATCCACCCTCTTTCTCTAATAACCGCCCAGTATCTTCGCCAAAACTCAACACACCCCGGCGATTAACTTTGTGTTAATTAATTTAGATATGCTAATAAACAGCTTTCCGTCAGAGCCTAGGAGGATTCCGGATTCAAGATTTATAACTTACCGAGACAGCAGAGCCACCAGCGCACTCCGAAGGAAATTACCGTATGGGCGACAACTTTACTATACTATATCCCGGAACACGGACAAAATTGCCATTATTAGTGTAGTGTCTCCAAGCATCTGACCTAGCTATCAGCGCTTTTTCCTACTAATTCCTAGTCCCCCCTTATAGCTTCGTCACAAAGCATCACTCGTATACAGTTCAGTGCTTAATTGTTCAGTTTTCACAATGCACGACACAGTGCAATACGATATAGTACGGTGACTTACCGAGCACTCACCAAAGGCCGTTAACCGCTTTAGATGGAAATGATATATATGAGGGAGGTTGTGCATCGCGTGCAGGAGGAAATGAAAACAGATTTTAATTCCTACAATACACAATTAACCCCTGGCATTGCGGATACGGATATCGTGGATCCAACTTGGATCCTCCCCAGCAGCGCCCCTCCGCATACAACCCCCATGCGCTACCAAAACCTCATCCTTGAGACTCGTCTAACCACCCTCCGATACCCACATTCCGGGGACCCTCAATCCACCCCTTGCAAGGAAACCCAACCCATCAGGGCTCCCCACAGCACGAACTCCTTTGGCAAGAGGCACCGCTACCCGGCATCAAACTCTGTAGGTTATATGTAATTCAAGACAACATCTTCCAATCTTGCACTTTATAATACATCCGAAATTTAGTGTACGGTAATCGGGTCCGCCTAACACGAGGACGCACAGTATTGCTCAGTCACTAATACCCCAGGACATGGTGAGGTTTCCCCTGCCCGATTGGAGAGATTATATGGGTTCTGGCGCTTGACATGAGCACTGTACAGGATGGAATGCGCTCAGAGGAAATAGGTTATGGTAGGCGAAAGACTAGAGACAGGGGAGGATGCAGTATCCCTTCCAACGCGATCGTAAGTCGGTATTTCGTAGCGGATGTAGGCAGTTTGCTCGCTCTTGATAAGTTGGGGCAGGATACTGTACTCTATGAGCTCGAAAATCTCGCGAGGCATCTGGTGTGCAGGTCAGGATATCGAGCATTCAAGCCACGTCCATGTGGCCAAAAGGAGCAAGAGCCGTTGAGCCCACTTCATAGGAGCAACCTCTGCGGCGCATTTGGGAGATCAAGCAGAGTGTGGGCAGGCCGGAGGAAATAAACCAGCGTTGGCCGGGTACCACTCCCGGATCGTACACAATGAAGATGATATGCATATAAAACCATAGATGAAGGGTTTAGCTACATGGCGAGTTTCACGAGTTTATACAGTGCTCGTAGAGTCGTGGGATATGAGCTAATTTCTCAATTAATACTCTTTACTGTATTAATGTCTCCAGGATGTAAAAGCCTAAAAAG